>CM051018.1:26110623-26195623 GCA_027704905.1 Muraenolepis orangiensis
TAGTGAGGTAGTGAGGTGGTGAAGTAGTGTGTTAGTGTGTTAGTGAGGTAGTGAGGTAGTGTGTTAGTGAGGTAGTGAGGTAGTGAGGTAGTGTGTTAGTGAGGTAGTGAGGTAGTGAGGTAGTGTGTTAGTGAGGAAGTGAGGTAGTGTGTTAGTGAGGTAGTGAGGTAGTGAGGTAGTGTGTTAGTGAGGTAGTGAGGTAGTGTGTTAGTGAGGTAGTGAGGTAGTGTGTTAGTGAGGTAGTGAGGTAGTGAGGTAGTGTGTTAGTGAGGTAGTGTGTTAGTGAGGTAGTGAGGTAGTGAGGTAGTGTGTTAGTGAGGTAGTGTGTTAGTGAGGTAGTGAGGTAGTGTGTTAGTGAGGTAGTGAGGTAGTGTGTTAGTGTGTTAGTGAGGTAGTGAGGTAGTGAGGTAGTGTGTAGTGAGGTAGTGTGTTAGTGAGGTAGTGTGTTAGTGAGGTAATGAGGTAGTGAGGTAGTGTGTTAGTGAGGTAGTGTGGTAGTGAGGTAGTGAGGTAATGAGGTAGTGAGGTAGTGTGTTAGTGAGGTAGTGTGTTCGTGAGGTAGTGTTTTAGTGAGGTAGTGAGGTAGTGTGTTAGTGAGGTGGTGAGGTAGTGAGGTAGTGAGGTATTGTGTTAGTGAGGTAGTGAGGTAGGGAGGTAGTGAGGTAGCGAGGTAGTGAGGTAGTGTGTTAGTGAGGTAGTGTGTTAGTGAGGTAGTGAGGTAGGGAGGTAGGGAGGTAGTGAGGTAGGAGGGAGGTAGTGAGGTAGGTAGGTAGTGAGGTAGGGAGGTAGTGAGGTAGGGAGTTAGTGAGGTAGGGAGGTTGGGAGGTAGGGAGGTAGGGAGGTAGGGAGGTTGGGAGGTAGTGAGGTAGGGAGGTAGGGAGATACGGAGGTAGGGAGGTAGTGAGGTAGGGAGGTAGGGAGGTAGTGAGGTAGGGAGGTAGTGAGGTAGGGAGGTAGGGAGGTAGTGAGGTAGTGAGGTAGGGAGGTAGTGTGTTAGTGAGGTAGTGTGTTAGTGAGGTAGTGAGGTAGTGAGGTAGGGAGGTAGTGAGGTAGGGAGGTAGGGAGGTACGGAGGTAGTGAGGTAGTGAGGTAGTGAGGTAGGGAGGTAGTGAGGTAGGAGGTAGTGAGGTAGTGTGTTAGTGAGGTAGTGTGTTAGTGAGGTAGTGTGTTAGTGAGGTAGTGTGTTAGTGAGGTAGGGAGGTAGTGAGGTAGTGAGGTAGGGAGGTAGTGAGGTAGGGAGGTAGGGAGGTAGGGAGGTAGTGAGGTAGGGAGGTAGTGAGGTAGTGAGGTAGGGAGATAGGGAGGTAGTGAGGTAGGGAGGTAGTGAGGTAGTGAGGTAGGGAGGTAGTGAGGTAGTGAGGTAGGGAGGTAGGGAGGTAGTGAGGTAGGGAGGTAGGGAGGTAGTGAGGTAGGGAGGGATGTAGTTGGGATGATGAGGGGTCAGCTTTGATTGAGATCTCTTTAAGTAACTAGCAGACACACGTGCTTTGTTAATATGCTACAGTGTGGTCGCTTGACTCCTTCCTGATCATAATGATATTGATATTGATAATGATATTGATAATGATAATGATAATGATATTGATAATGATAATGATATTGATAATGGTATTGATAATGATAATGAGATTGATAATGATATTGATATTGATAATGATATTGATAATGATAATGATATTGATAATGATAATAGTATTGATATTGATAATGATATTGATAATGGTATTGATAATGATATTGATAATGATATTGATAATGATAATAGTATTGATAATGATATTGATATTGATATTGATATTGATAATGATAATGATAATGATAATGGTATTGATATTGATAATGATATTGATAATGATATTGATAATGGTATTGATAATGATATTGATAATGATATTGATATTGATAATGATAATGGTAATGATATTGATAATCATATGATAATCATATTGATAATGATATTGATATTGATAATGATAATGGTATTGATAATGATATTGATATTGATATTGATATTGATAATGGTATTGATAATGATAATGATAATGATAATGGTATTGATATTGATAATGGTATTGATAATGATAATGATATTGATAATGATAATGGTAATGATAATGATAATGATAATGATATTGATATTGATATTGATAATGATAATGATAATATCAGAGGGCCCCCGGCTGCTGAAAGCAAGGAAGGTGGTGGTTCTGATTCCCATGGTCCACACATATCCTCGGGGAACCTTCTAAAATAGACACCAAGGTTACCAAGGTTACCAAGGTTACCAAGCAGTCCTTTATGTTTAGACCAGTTTGAGAGGGGGGGGCCTTCACTTCCTGCCTTTGTTCCCCAGCATTCATATCTGGTTAGCCCTGAAGTCTGGAAGCCAGCGCTGGCCGAACGCCTGCACATCAATCACTCCTGGTAGAAGGCCTCTGTGCGCTGGTTCATCCCCTCTGCTCCGCCTTCTCTGCTGAAGGAATTAGCACACAAGGCGTTTAGTCAAGTTAATACAAATGCTTAAACTTGTTTCAATGTTTGAGTCACAAAGTCCATCGTTAACACAGCTATTTTCCTCAAAAGTGGATAATTATCTTAATCAATAATAATCCTATCAATAATATATCTCCCAATCAGTTGGTTCTTCCATGGGTGTCCCCCATATAGTGAAGCAGTAACACACATCAGCCCTCTTGGATCTTGAGGTCGTTGCCCACATGGAATGAACACAACGGGTAGTGAGGCCGGGTAGTGAGGCCGGGTAGTGAGGCCATGCAGCGAGGCCGGGTAGTGAGGCCGGGTAGCGAGGCCGTGCAGCGAGGCCGGGTAGTGAGGTCGGGTAGTGAGGCCGTGCAGCGAGGCCGGGTAGCAAGGCCGTGCAGTGAGGCCGGGTAGCGAGGCCGTGCAGTGAGGCCGGGTAGCGAGGCTGTGCAGTGAGGCCAGGTAGCGAGGCTGGGCAGCGAGGCCGTGCAGTGAGGCCGGGTAGGCACAGCGAGGCTGTGCAGCATGTGCTGGTGTCTGCATGCGGGCGGGGAGGAGGCCCGGGCCTCGCTGTCTGGAGGCTTCACTGTTGTTACAGAACTGATGACACTGGCTTTGAAAAATAAACGGGAAGTTAAAACGCTGGTCACTCAGTGGGGGCTTGATGGGGGAGGGGCGTCGCTACACACGCCCTGTGGAATGTCACGCAGAGTGTGTACGTGTGTGTGTGTGTGTGTGTGTGTGTGTGTGTGTGTGTGTGTGTGCGTGCGTGCGTGCGTGCGTGCGTGCGTGCGTGCGTGCGTGCGTGCGTGCGTGCGTGCGTGCGTGCGTGCGTGCGTGTGTGTGTGTGTGTGCATACACGCGTGGCTGTTTGCGTCTCAGTGATAGCGGCGGTGGAATGTGACCAGCTGGTGTGTTTTGGGGACCAACATGAACACTATATAACATGAACACTATATAACATGAACACTATATAACATGAACACTATATTGGCCCAACTGCTCTCTTCACACGGTTGTGTTTTCCTTCTTGTTCTGATGGAGCGCCAAGTGTCCAACAAATCACCGTCAGACACAACAGATGAGATGATGCCGCGAAATATTTGGTTGAGTAAGTCATGGATCCCCCTGTGTGACGGTCTGTCTCTGTGTGTCTGGGGGCCCAGCCTGTCAGCTCTGACTCACACTCCCCCCCAGCCCCGGGACAGACGGGCCCCTGGCCCCCACAGCCCTTCTTCTGGGAGCTCAAATCCCATAATTGCAGAGCTGACAGCGATAGCTAACATACGAGACACCCTCACCTGGTCGGAAGGAATGAAAACATCTACTGTCAGAGTTGGGTGAGACCAGACGGCAGGTATGGGGCCAGGGAGAGACCGTCTATGGAGGGAGAAAAGGGGGGATGTTGTACAGTAAGAAACCTCACCCAGTCCCCAGCTACAGCGTGAAGCTACAGCCTTAAACTAAAGCATTAAGCTACAGCTTTAAGCTACAGCGTTAAACTACGGCGTTTAAATACAGTGTGAAGCTACAGCCTTAAACTACAGCATTAAGCTACAGCGTTAAACTACAGCATTAAGCTACAGCGTTAAACTACAGCGTTAAGCTACAGTGTTAAACTACAGCATTAAGCTACAGCCTTAAACTACAGCATTAAGCTACAGCGTTAAACTACAGCATTAAGCTACAGTGTTAAACTACAGCGTTAAGCTACAGCGTTAAACTACAGCATTAAGCTACAGTGTTAAACTACAGCGTTAAGCTACAGTGTTAAACTACAGCGTTAAACTACAGCGTTTACAGTGTTAAGAGGAAATTCAGTTTCATGGCGGGGGAAACCTTTATTTATCAACCACTTGAGTTCTGCAGCCAGACGTCGGGAGACTGTGTGTTCTGGTTCAGCCCAGAGCCTCAGCCCAGAGCCTCAGCCCAGAGCCTCAGCCCAGAGCCTCAGCCCAGAGCCTCAGCCCAGAGCCTCAGCCCAGAGCCTCAGCCCAGAGCCTCAGCCCCGCCTTAGTGAGCACAGGCTCACCCCCTCAGTCTTACACGGAGGCCTTCAATAGTTTGTTCTGCATAAATACGGATTTGTTTGGCTCTACGCCTCAATCTGACAATGATGATGAAACCTCTCAAACTTAAACACCAATGGGGTTGGACAATACAGATATCTCAGTGTCTAGACACCCTGATTATTGTGACTAACGCATCAAGTTGTTTAGAAGAGAGAGACCAACAGTGAAGCCGTTGGTTTTACTGAATTCATGGAAAGGGGTAAACCATGGGTCAGTCCACAAGCACCACCTTGTGGCTCAAATATGTACTGCTGTTGTATTTCCTGTAGACCCGCCCCCTTTCGGCATTGATATGACATTTGTATTCGAACTGATCTCAGGTCGGATTGGTTTAACCCATTTAACTTTCCAAATCCAAGTCGAAGGTCCTTATTTTATTCCGTAAACAGCTCATAATATAATATGATATAATATAATATAATATAATATAATATAATATAATATAATAAAATATAATATAATATAATATAAAATAATATAATATAATATAATATAATATAATATAATATAATATAATATAATGTAACGTTCCACAAAAAGGCGGAGGCAGGACTGACTGATTGGTTATTTTATTTACTTAGTTATAGTAGAATGTTGCACGCAGGTTTCAGAACACAGGTTGAATGACCAACTTTATTAACACACTCATATCACCACACCAGCCAGCCTTCCCCCTCTGCTCAGCCAATCACAGACCCTCACACGACTGCGCAGCTCTGTGATTGGCTGAGAGACAGGGGACGGCTGACTGACACACACACACAGCAACCCATTACCGCGTCGCTACAATAATATAATATAATATAATATAATATAATATAATATAATATTATATTATATTCATACGGTCTTCCTTGTTTTACTGAATGCCGTGTCCAACAAAGCGTCCTTTTCAATAGTTTGCGATGCAGTCGAGGGGTGAGGAGACTCCTGAGGATATGTATCAGAACAGGAGCCCCCGGCCTCACGGTGCCTCTGCTCCTCGGCTCCTGGGCCCCTGGGGGCCCTCAACCTCCTGGATTCACCTGGACCACCTGCTCCCTGGGTCCTCCAGTTTAAACTAGCATGAGGCCAGTCAATGAGTTGCTGATATATCTGGTCATGGCCTTGACTTCTGCCCCATGGAGTGACCACACTTCAAACAGAGCAGGAGGTGGTTCTCTAGTGTTGCCCTATCATGGAGGTGGGTGGGTGGGAAGGTGGGTATCCAGTGTGAATACTCATGGCATCAGGTGTCTCCATGTAGTGTAGAAGTCTCTATGTAGACATCTGCACCGGGACAATCCGAAAAAACTCAAACAAAATGCTTATATGAAATATGAAATATAAGCAATATATGAACTCTTGACTTAAGAATGTCATTTGGACAAAGGAGTGAATGTGATTCATGTTTTTCCTGAATCCGATTTGAGCAAAGCAGTAATTTAGCAAAGCAGTAATGCGTTTGTCAAGCTGGGCTCTCAAGTGGTTCCCCTGAGACACCATCATCTCAACGCCCTCATGGAGGACGTCTGAAGACCTGACCTTGAGTCTCATTCAACCCTTTCTGCTTTTCTATAGCAGTCAGACATGTGATGATAAACAGCATCAATAGCAAGATGCCGTCACCCCGCACCGGAGACCCTGTTCACTGGTTCACATGATGGTGTTGAGGGGGTCTAAGTCTGGAGGATTGAATCCTCTTTATTGGTCTCATGTCCACACAGTGAAGTGAGTTCCTCTCATTGAACCTGTGGGCAGCTATTGGATATACAGGGGAGCAGGGGAGCAGTGTTGGGGTCTGGTGCCTTGCTCCAGGGCACCTCGGCAGAGCCCGGGAGGCCAACGGGCAGCTTGTTCCTGTGGGGCACAGCCTCCCCGTGTGTGTGTGTGTTCACCTCTCACCTGGTGGATTGTTAATGGCTCCACCTTCTTCACTACATTCATTCCTTCAGCACAGAGTCTCCTTCTACTTTAGGACACATGTCATGTATAGAAGGGGCTGCACCGTTTAAATTAAGTATTTAAAGGAAAATATATGGAAACCCTGATGACATGTATGTATGGAGAAAGCCATTGTTTCTTCAGCCTTGCAATCTATTCAATTGGATTCCTTTAAGCACTCTCACAACATACGATATTCAGATTATTACACCAATCTGAGTGGGCCAGAAAAGATCAGCTACAAGGAAAAGATTAATATATGTGGTTTCGACCCATACAGTGTCACAATGGCTATTCACCCTGCCTCCACTAGGGGGCAGCGTCAACCCGCATTTACATCTCCCCCACACCTGCAGCGCATGATAGTCAACCGGCCTCTAGTCTACCTCCGCACACTCTCCCAGATTGTCCTGATGACACAGACTCTCCAGCGGACCCGGACTGATGCCCGGTCCTGTCCCTGCCTGGTTCCTGATCCCCTGCCTGTCCCCGTCTACGCCTCTGCCTGTCCCTGTCTGTGTGATATTTATCGCAATAAATACCACTATGTGCCTTTGGTGTCTGTGTGCAGCATTTGGGTCCAAACCTAACCCCTGACATACAGTTTAAAAAAGTCTGAATTCTCAGAGGATTTGAGTGATTTACCGGCTGTTGTGTATCCAGATATAGCGAACTATCTGGTGCTACAGACCTCATGGGCAACAAATGAAGGCTAAGAGTTTAACAATAATAATAATACCAATTATTATTACTATACATATACATGTATAGCATTAATTCTCCCATTCAATTTATAATACCAAGAATTATTGTCAAACTATTAGTTAAGCAAGGCAGGTAATTATAGTATTAGTAGCAGTGGCGGCTCGTCCATAGGGGCGCAGGGGCGCCGCCCCACCTGGTTGAGAGAGGAAAAAAAAATAAAAAATAAAAATTATAATAATTGTGTTTTTTTATTTTTTATTTTTTTGATCCCTAAAAATAAACTAAACATGTTTAAAATGAATAATAATTACTCATTTTATGTATGTTTGTGTTTAAAATGCACAATAACGTTAATATAGCAAATATAAATCATTGTTGTGCGTGCTATTCTCCCCCCTCGTTTGTCATTGACGTCACTCTCATAGAAATTTGGTACCTACCTCCAAACCTGGGCGCACGGCAGTGCGCCCAGGTTTGGAGGTAGGTACCAAATTTGATAGGCAATGTAGCCTATCAAGGGTCAAGGTTTTGAGGTAGGTACCAAATTTGATAGGCAAATGTAGCCTATCAAGGGTCCTGAATACGATCTCTGGGAGCGCATTTCATTGCGCCCGAACAAGGAAACCAGTCACGCATGCGCGACTCAAATTGAGTGCGCCCCTCCTACTTCGGATGTCACCGGCCGCCACTGATTAGTAGTAATAGTATTTTCATAGATAACAAGAGTTTATTAAACATATTTGATAAACAGAAAGTTTGGAAAATGATTATGTTGTTCTACTTTGGTAATGTATCCCTGCACAAATTACTTTTACATATGCAAAACAACAATTCAGTTGAATGAGATTATTGAGTCAGATACATGTGTCACACCTCGACTATCTGGTCAATTGGGGCCATTGATTCCCCAGCTTTAACCGTGAGTAAATGCTCCTGAACCCTGTGTCGTAACCCCTGTTAGATATGGAAGCGTGTTGTGATGTTTGTAGCCCATGTGGTTGCTCTGGCCATTAGATACACAGAGGGCGTGGTCCTCCTCACTTCTTCACACCCACATCCTAATTTGCATGGCATTAATCCACCTCTCAAAATTTCTGCTTGCAGTTGCAAGAGAAATATTGAAACGTTATGCAAGATCTTGTACGGGAATATTCAATGTTAATCTCATCAGAACAACAATTATTTGTTGAAAAGTGTGAGTAGACTTGATATATGGTGGTGACACAAGTCTGAAAACATGCATCAACATAAGAAAATTTGGCAAGCCAGAATAAAATGTTGTTTTCTCATCGTTGGCAGAAAACCCTTCTTCTGTTATCTTGGTATCTAACAGCTCTTCTCTTAGGTCTGCTAGTTAGCGTAGCGTTAACCAGATATTTATTTAGACTCCATGTCATGCCACCAGTCGATTTACTAGAAACAACCCCTCTACTAATAGAAACAACACCTCTACTAATAGAAACAACCCCTCTACTAATAGAAACAACACCTCTACTAATAGAAACAACCCCTCTACTAATAGAAACAACACCTCTACTAATAGAAACAACCCCTCTACTAATAGAAACAACACCTCTACTAATAGAAACAACCCCTATACTAATGGAAACAACTCCTATACTAATAGAAACAACCCCTATACTAATAGAAACAACCCCTCTACTGGTAGAACCTACTGTCTTCGTGGTGCAGAGTTCAGAGAGATGACAGCTGAGGGGAAGAAGCTGTTCCTAAGCTGCTTGACTTGAAACAAAGGTTTCTATAGCGCCTCCTGGAGGGGAGGAGGGCTAACAGTCCATGGTTGGGGTGAGAGGGTCTTTGACTATTGTTTGTGCCTTCCTCAGACACCGTTTGTGGTGGGTGGTGTTTATTGCAGGGAGGGGTAGTCGAGGCGGTTTTCTCCACCCTCTACAGCGCTTTCCGGTCTGAATCAGTGCAGTGTCCGTACCACACTGTGATGCAGTTGGTGAGGATGCTTTCAATAGCACACCGGTGGAGGAGGTGAGGGTGGAGTAGTTGAGACTGTCTAACCTGACTGACTGGGGTCTGTTGGTTAGGAAGTCTAGTAACCAGTTACAAACTGAGGGGTTTATGTCAAGGTTCTTGGTTTTCATGAGGTCACTCTGTCCAAGGTGGGGGAGGGGGTCGGCTTGGTAAGAGATTCAAGATTCAAGATTCAAGATAACTTTATTTATCCCGAGGGAAATTAAGGTGCAACAGTTGACACAGGGGGAATAAATGCACACAAAAATATACTAATACCTAAAAACTAAATAACAACAAACTAAACTAAACTAAACTAGTATAAACAAAATATAACTAAAATAACTCTAAATTAAATCTAAATGTATTGATAGATGAATAGATGAATTGCACAATTTACAGTATTATTACAGTAATACGTAGGTATATACAATACACAACAATACGTATAGTGCAAATTGGCAGTAATAAAATATTAATAAATAACTCAGATGAATACTGAAAAAGTGACATGTGAAAAGTGAAAAGTGAAATAGAATGAACAGTGCAAAATTACAGTGAAAGGATTTACAGTGTGTTGACCTCAGGTCACTGAGTCTCCACTGTCCCTCTCACGACCCGAGGTAGATGAATTATAGAGACTGATGGCCACAGGAAGAAAGGACTTTCTGTGGTGAACCTGGGTGGAATGAGTCTGTTGCTGAAGGTGCTTCTGTATGAGGTCAGCACCTGATGGAGAGGGTGAGAGTTGTTGTCAAGGATACTACGCAGCTTGCGCAGCATCCTCCTCTCAGACCACCAACAAGGAGTCCAGCTGGACCCCCAGGACAGCGCCAGCATCAGCCTTGTTGGTGTAAACCTGGTCTGAGGTTCTCTCTCCTCTTGTAGAGCAGGACACATGCTGGTGAAATTTGGAGAGCACAGTCTTTAAGTTGGCATGATTGAAATCGCCTGCAATAATATAGGCTGCCTCTGGGTGGGAGTTCTGCTGTTTGTTTATAGCAGAGTACAGTTCCTTAAAGCTATCTGGAGGTATGTTAGCCGTTATAATGGTGGCTGTAATTTCCCTGGGTTGGTAAAAGTAGTAATGTAAACAACCCCTCTACTAATAGAAAGTTGTTCAACTTTGGGTAAAATTGTGCGCTCGTCACTGTCATTTTTATCCCGCGGTCCAATCACAGTGGAGGAGGGGCGGGACCTCCCCCAGGGAACGCCATGTCCTACTGAGCAGGTATATGGACGATGAGTCCTCAAATCACGATGTTCTGTATTCTAGCAACCTCTAGCGCCCCCAGCGGGCCGTTTACCGCTGCGGTAAAATGCTTTGGTGGACGTCAAGAAATATATAACGACTATTATAACGAATATTAAAACAATAATTGTACACAAAATATGCTGTTCATCCACATTGTAAACCGTACCGATAATTCGTTGTTCTATAATCAGAACAGTTCCTAACCTAGGTCCTGGGTCCTAGGTCCTGGGTCCTGAGTCCAAGGTCCTGGCGGTCCTAGGTCCTAGGTCCTGAGTCCTGGGTCCTAGGTCCTGGGTCCTAGGTCCTAGGTCCTGGGTCCTAGGTCCTGCCTGTGGTGAAGACAGTGAGAAGGTGATGGTTTGATGGTGATGGGTCTGCCTGAGTTCAGGTCCTCTGTGTCTAAGATCGCACTGGAAGAGACAGCCCGGCTGTCCAGGAGAGTAGGGTGGGTAACTGCCCCGTCACACACACACACACACACACACACACACACACACACACACACACACACACACACACACACACACACACACACACACACACACACACACACACACACACACACGCATGCACACACTAGTTTCTACTAGGGATGTGCATGGTGGATTAATGGGTGGTTCTGATTGGCTGTCCGGGCCAGAAATGAACACCTTGCAGGTGCTGAATGCCGTACAAATGTTCCTATTGGCTGCGCAAAATCCCCCTGCCTTCATTCTACCCTCCCATTGGAGGAGGACTATATGGTTCTTCTGTAAATATCCATAAATTTGACTTACAACCACTTTTCATTCATCACCGGAAGTTTGAGTTTGAGTTTACAGAGCGACGCACATCATGAATATCCAACAGACGTTTCCTTTTGGGTTAAATATGAATTGAAGGCTGTGGTAATTCAATATGAGGGGTCAGCGTTCCACTGTGACTAGGTACACACTTAATCCAAGTGAGGCTTGTATTTGTAAAATATAAATCATGATAAAGTGGTTGGTTTACTCTCCAGTCGCTCTTTCACTCTTTCACCACAACCACAGCAACAACACCAAGACGCTTGTCTACTGAGCCTCAACCCGGTGGTGATGACGGTCCACGGTCCACTCTCTGGTCTGATGTAAGGTCCATGGTCCACGGTCCACTCTCTGGTCTGATGTAAGGTCCATGGTCCACGGTCCACTCTCTGGTCTGATGTAAGGTCCATGGTCCATGGTCCACTCTCTGGTCTGATGTAAGGTCCATGGTCCACGGTCCACTCTCTGGTCTGATGTAAGGTCCATGGTCCACTCTCTGGTCTGATGTAAGGTCCATGGTCCACTCTCTGGTCTGATGTAAGGTCCACGGTCCACTTTCTGGTCTGATGTAAGGTCCACGGTCCACTCTCTGGTCTGATGTAAGGTCCATGGTCCATGGTCCACTCTCTGGTCTGATGTAAGGTCCATGGTCCATGGTCCACTCTCTGGTCTGATGTAAGGTCCATGGTCCATGGTCCACTCTCTGGTCTGATGACGGTCCATGGTCCACTCTCTGGTCTGATGTAAGGTCCACGGTCCACTCTCTGGTCTGATGTAAGGTCCACGGGCCACTCTCTGGTCTAATGTAAGGTCCACGGTCCACTCTCTGGTCTGATGACGGTCCATGGTCCACTCTCTGGTCTGATGTAAGGTCCACGGTCCACTCTCTGGTCTGATGTAAGGTCCTGGTGAGATAAGACGTCTAGAAGGTTTAGAAACTTTTAATTACATACGCCTTGAAGGACAGGGATGAGAAACACTCACCGGATAGAGAGACACAGAGAGTGAGAGAGAGAGAGAGAGAGAGAGAGAGAGAGAGAGAGAGAGAGAGAGAGAGAGAGAGAGAGAGAGAGAGAGACATAACGGCAGAGAGAGAGAGAGAGAGAGACATAACGGCAGAGAGAGAGAGAGAGAGAGACACACACACACGGACACACACACATGGATGCGCACACACACACACGGACGCGCACACACACACACACATGGACACGCGCGCACACACACACTTGAAGTAAGTGTGCTGTATATTCTGACACAGAACGATTTAAAGAAAAAGAGGGTGAGTTTAGTTGTATTAAAAATTTAAGTAAGGTCGGTATGTTTCTCAGCAGCCTGGAGCAGGACGCCTGGAGCAGGACACCTGGAGCAGGACCCCTGGAGCAGGACGCCTGGAGTAGGGTGCCTGGAGCAGGACGCCTGGAGCAGGACGTCTGGAGCAGGGTGCCTGGAGCAGGACGCCTGGAGCAGGGTGCCTGGAGCAGGATGCCTGGAGCAGGACGTCTGGAGCAGGGTGCCTGGAGCAGGACGTCTGGAGCAGGGTGCCTGGAGCAGGGTGCCTGGAGCAGGGTGCCTGGAGCAGGGTGCCTGGAGCAGGACGCCTGGGCTGTTCTGCGCCCGCTCCTACTCCAATAACTTCTATCTCACTATGTTCCAGGAATATTATGGAATCACCTTCATGTTAATTGTTGTAAAGTCATTATTACCTATCCAGTTGTCTTGTTTGGTACATAAGATAAATACCTCTGGAACTGTTCATCCCATTTACCTCAAATCAAGCCTGAATAAACTAAGCAAGCCTTACTTACTCTGTCACTGTAGCTGGCACATTCTGCCACCAGGTGGAGCTTTATGATGGCAAATTGCGTTTGCAGCCATATCCCATCCAGAGGGTGTGAGGACGGCAGAGAAGATCATCGGGTGTGCACTTCCATGCATTGAGGAAATCTTTAGGACCAGATGTCGTAAGAAGGCCATGTCCATCACTAAGGACCTCAACCACCCTGGGCTCTATCTCTTCTCCCCCATCTCCATCACTAAGGACCTCAACCACCCTGGGATCCATCTCTTCTCCCCCATCTCCATCACTAAGGACCTCAACCACCCTGGGCTCCATCTCTTCTCCCCCATCTCCATCACTAAGGACCTCAACCACCCTGGGCTCCATCTCTTCTCCCCCTACCGTCTGGTCACCGGTTCCTCAGCATCCGTACAGCAAGGACTAGCAGGTTTAAGGAGAGTTTTAATCCACAGGCAGTGACCTACTGAACTGCTAGGAGTGCTGCCACTATCATAACATGTCATTAACATTACACTATCATCACATGTCATTAACATTACACTATCATAACATGTCATTAACATTACACTATCATATCATGTCATTAACATTACTCTATCATCACATGTCATTAACATTACTCTATCATCACATGTCATTAACATTACACTATCATAACATGTCATTATATCCGGCAGTATAGCTCAGGAGGTAGAGAGGTCGCCTCACAACCTGAAGGTCGCTGGTTCGATCCCCCGGCTCCTCCTAGCAAAAGCTGTCGTGGTGTCCTTGAGCAAGACCCCCTAACCCTAACTGCTCCTGACCTGCTGGCTGTCTCCTTGATGGCTGACTCCGCCGTTGGTGGTTGAATGTGTGTATGAATGGTGAATGTGAGACTTGATATGTAAAGCGCTTTGAGTAACCATTGGTTAGAAAAGCGCTATATAAATGTCCATTTACCATTACACTACATTCCATTGTACTTGCATATGGAGAATAAAAACATGTGGAATCTCGTTTTGGAGCAGCTTGTCTCATGTAGTTTGAATACTAAAGTACTTTTTTTCATGTCTTTATTAACGAGAGTAGAGATTCACATGTACATTACATAGTAGTCGGTATGTATTTAATATTTTTATTTATATTATCCTCTATCTAGAACAAAGACATGTAGGTCATCTGTTGTTATTGTTATATGTCATATTCATTTGTATATCTAAACTTCTGCTTTGTACGTCCTGATGATCTTGTCTTCATTCCAGCCATTGTTCTAACAGAGGAAAGATGGTTCCAGAACAGCTCAGGACTCATTGTGCTTCAATAGGTTTCCTGTTCAGCAGTTGATATCAAACTCCCCAGGTGTGGTCCTGGAGCAGGAGGTCGGGGCCTCAGAGTGAGGTCGGGGCCTCAGAGTGAGGTCGGGGCCTCAGAGTGAGGTCGGGGCCTGTGAGGTCCTTCATCTCTCTCTGGGTCACCCTGTAACGCACCATGAGGTGTTTCACACCTAGCCCCTCATTGCTATAGTATGACTATTCAACTGGTGATGGCTTAGAATGTCCTCTTAAATATCTCAAAATAAATATACACAGGTATACACTGTATGACCGGCTGCCATCCTGCTATTGTGTTTATAGATATATATATTTACATTCAAGAACAACTACGTTTGTTTTCATACCTTCTTTTTGTCCCTTTGGGCTTCCATCTCTTCTATCTCCTCTATAGGATTACTATTGCTGTTGGATACTCACTTATTGTGGCCGTGAGTCTTTAACTTCCTATGCTGAGGGATCTTCTCTCCATGGTGCTCCCTGCCCTGGGTGAGGGTGGAGGAGAGCCCCCCCCTCTGCCTAAGCATGCAGAACTACAGAGAGGGAGACTGGGGACTTAGTTTGGTTCTAAAGTGCAGGCAGCATGCAACTACTAACTTCTATATGTATATACTATATACCTATATCTATATCCCTGAATCCCCAAATGTTCCCTTTAGTACCCGTAGCCCTGGTGAACCCCGATGGCTTATGGTCTCCTGGCGTCTCCTAGCGACTGTGCTTCAGTGATGTCGTCCCCTTGTGAGGGAACATGTCCAGGGCTGTGATGAGGGCTGTGATGAGGGCTGTGATGAGGGCTGTGTAGGACCAGGTGAGATGTTGTGGTACCAATAGTAAAGGGGTTATGGGGCTGTGTGTCTTGCATAGAACATATGTATATAAATATATATATCTCCATGTTTCTTTGGAGTGAACCCTTCATGACTCATGAAGTGGTGTGTTGGTGTTTCATGTGCTTCTGTGTAGAAGTTCAGTTATGTGTCGATGGACAAAGAGGCTGAAATAACATGTGTGCCTATGTGATATTATTTCAAATGACCAAACATTATCAGTAAAGGTTTGTTTTCCCTCCTCTGTTCATCAGTCTGTGTTCTGTGGAGAGCACTGGCCAGCACTGAATAATATATGGCTTTTTTGAAGTAAGACTTATTCTAAGTAAGACTTATTAAAGTGTTTTACAGGTGTATTAATGCCACAGCCAGTGGTTTACCATCTTTATGATAGCACTAGCTCAGCTGTCCGTTGGTGGTACTGATTATGATCATAAATGATTAATAAATAACTTATATTACCCACAAGGTCTCAATGGGCTATTCGTACATAAATATATCTCTCTCAGGATGATCATATATGTTTACTGCTTCCTGTAATGCGTTGTTAGGTTTTGTCACATGTGTGAAGTGTAGCTTATCTTCTGGTTGGCATTCGCTGGTAAATTTGGAGGTAAAAGCACAAAGCCTTCAGTGCTTTCTTCCCATTTCAAGGCATTAGAAACTAGCAGGACTAGACTTTGGATTGTACATCGTAACCTGAACAGAAACTACCGTCTGTGTAAGTGTCTGTGTAAGAAACCCTTTTCCTCGGTAGATTCAAGATTCTGTTCTGAACTCTGAAGTGCTATTCGCTGCTCCATGCATACAAACACATCAGCATCTATGGCAGGACTCAGGGCATTGGAAGTGGATCTGTGGAGCTCTGGCCTGTCTGACCGCCTCAAGTGCGCCCCCTATTGGTGAGGTTGGACCCCCAGAAGATGGGGTTTAAAGTTTGTTGTGAGGACCTGAATGTTATTTCTGTATTACAGAGGATCAAGGGTTGGGCTCCATGGACACAAATCAACTCCTCCCTCTTGATGTAGCGCTGATGCTAGCACTCTGCTAGCTCTTCACCAGCGGCGGTTCAGAGCCCTCCTCCAAACGTCTTTCTCCGGTGTACAACTTCTTCCTGGTCTTGTTACCTAGGGAACCAGACACCACCATCAAAAACACATTGGAAAAGCCATCTGGCCCATCCTCAAGTTGATGTACTGCGTGGTTATACTGGGTACTGTGTGGTATACTGGGTACTGCGTGGTATACTGGGTACTGTGTGGTTATACTGGGTACTGTGTGGTATACTGGGTACTGCGTGGTATACTGGGTACTGCGTGGTATACTGGGTACTGTGTGGTATACTGGGTACTGTGTGGTTATACTGGGTACTGTGTGGTATACTGGGTACTGTGTGGTATACGGGTACTGCGTGGTATACTGGGTACTGCGTGGTATACTGGGTACTGTGTGGTATACTGGGTACTGTGTGGTATACTGGGTACTGCGTGGTATACTGGGTACTGTGTGGTTATACTGGGTACTGTGTGGTATACTGGGTACTGCGTGGTATACTGGGTACTGCGTGGTATACTGGGTACTGTGTGGTATACTGGGTACTGTGTGGTATACTGGGTACTGTGTGGTATACTGGGTACTGTGTGGTATACTGGGTACTGTGTGGTTATACCGGGTACTGCGTGGTATACTGGGTACTGTGTGGTATACTGGGTACTGCGTGGTATACTGGGTACTGTGTGGTATACTGGGTACTGTGTGGTATACTGGGTACTGCGTGGTATACTGGGTACTGTGTGGTATACTGGGTACTGCGTGGTATACCGGGTACTGCGTGGTATACCGGGTACTGCGTGGTATACCGGGTATTGCGTGGTATACCGGGTACCGTGTGGTTATACTGGGTACCGTGTGGTTATACCGGGTACCGCGTGGTATACCGGGTACCGCGTGGTATACCGGGTACCGCGTGGTATACCGGGTACCGCGTGGTATACCGGGTATTGCGTGGTATACCGGGTACCGTGTGGTATACCGGGTACCGCGTGGTATACCGGGTACCGCGTGGTATACCGGGTATTGTGTGGTATACCGGGTACCGCGTGGTATACCGGGTACCGCGTGGTATACCGGGTACCGCGTGGTATACTGGGTATTGTGTGGTATACTGGGTACTGTGTGGTATACTGGGTACTGTGAGGGTGTTCTCTCACTGGGGTGCGTGACAGAACTGGAGACTAAGATGCTGTTGCTAAGATACCTGGTTAGTGATGTCAGAAGGGAAAGTGTGGGTAGCGCAGTGTGTGTGTGTGGGTGTACTGACGCACAGCTCATGACAAATGGCTCCACTCACTTATCTTCCGCAGCAGCTTCCTCCCCGCGGTCTCCTCGGGGCTGGAGAGAGAGGAGCTGGACACGTCTGAGACAAATAACACAGGAAATCATTTGAGTGGAGCTGGCCCTACAAACTGCATCTGTGGTGGTGGTGGTGTGTGTGTGTGTGTGTGTGTGTGTGTGTGTGTCACCCTTGCTGCCCTCTAGTGGGCCCTGGTGGATGTACGCCGTCTGGTCCATGCAGAGGAACACCGTGTCACTGGGGCTCCGCTGGCCATCTGACTTACTGCCTGTGGGGTCAAAGGTCATGTGATGAGCTGGGGGGTCACAGGTCATGTGATGAGCTGTGGGGTCACAGGTCATGTGATGAGCTGGGGGGTCACATGTCATGTGATGAGCTGTGGGGTCACAGGTCATGTGATGAGCTGGGGGGTCACAGGTCATGTGATGAGCTGGGGGGTCACAGGTCATGTGAAGAGCTGGGGGGTCACAGGTCATGTGATGAGCTGGGGGGGTCACAGGTCATGTGAAGAGCTGGGGGGGTCACAGGTCATGTGAAGAGCTGGGGGGTCACAGGTCATGTGAGGAGCTGAGAATGTCAATCAGCCTCAGCCGGAAGGTTTGATCATCTGATGACCTCTGACCCCTCCCTCCTCGTTAGGGTACCAGGTTTCATCATCTGATGACCTCTGACCCCTCCTCCTCGTTACCATGGTTCTGAAATCCATGGACATTTTGGGTTTGTTTTCAACTTATAATAATGGGGCTGAATGATTTGCATAGTGAATAGTATGAAATCAAATGAGTCCCACCCCTCAAGAACATGACTTCTACATCTTCTCAAGGCTTTATCACCGTCACCCAATATTTGCCTTAATATTGATATTAATTATGATGTTAATTATTGATTATTCTCTCTTTCTCCACTTACGGACGATGCGGTTTCTGTGGTTGAGCCGGGAGGCGGGGGGGTGTAGGCGGGCCAGCCGGCCCAGGCGGGAATGGGCGTGGCTGAGGGGCGGGGCGTGGCTGAGGGGCGGGGCGTGGCTGAGGGGCGGGGCGTGGCTGAGGGGCGGGGCGTGGCTGAGGGGAGGGCTCTCTGAGATGGGGGGTCCCCCCTTGGTGGGGAAGGACTCGGGGGTCTGAGGGCTGCTGTCCCTCCGGCTGGCAGTCAGGCCGTTCTGGTAGTGGCTCCTGGAGATCTGGAACGCATGAACAATATAAAAAAGTAATTTAATATCACCATAACAATATATATCATTATGGATATAGAAGGTTAAAAAGGTTAAAAGCTAAAGCTTTTTGTATACTTTACTCTAACTGTTGCACTATAACTTTAGTGCAACAGTTTCAAGTGAAACTGTAGGAAATAATAGAACCTCTAGAACAGTTCAGAAGTCTTAAGTTCAGAAAAGGATTTCACTTTACTGTAAAGCCTTTGAAACCCGGAAAAGACGACATGTATCCAAAACGTTGTATACATGCATATATATGGTAACGCAGGGGCCAGCAAATTACCAAGTCAAAGGTCCTAGTATAGTATTAGTAGTAATAGTATAGTATTAGTAGTAGTGTAGTATAGTATTAGTATTAGTAGCAATAGTATAGTATTAGTAGTAGTATAGTATTAGCATAGTATTAGTAGTATAGTAGTAGTAGTATAGTATAGTAATAGTAGTATAGTATTAGTAGTATAGTATTAGTAGTAGTATAGTATTAGTAGTAGTAGTATAGTATTAGCATAGTATTAGTAGTAGTAGTAGTATAGTATAGTAGTAGTATAGTATTAGTAGTAGTATAGTATTAGCATAGTATTAGTAGTATAGTATTAGTAGTAGTATAGTAGTAGTAGTATAGTATTAGTAGTAGTAATAGTAGTATAGTATTAGTAGTAGTATAGTATTAGTAGTATAGCTGTCACGAATGAGATAGTTCGGGGGGACCCAGAACGCAGACCAAGACACAGTAGAGCTATAACATAAAGCTTTATTTAAAGCGCACAGACAACAGAGAGTGATCAGGGACAGGCCAGGGGTCTGGATACAGGGAGGTCGGAGTAGGTACCGGACAGGTAATTCTAATGACCGGGGAGCTCGTATAGACCGGAGTAACGCGAGACAGGCGGGTGACGCGGGACAGACGATGAATCTGGATTCCGGGACATCGGTGTAACGATTCCGTCCAGAATGTAGTAATGTAGTAATGTAGTAACGTAGTAACGTAGTAACGTAGTAACGTAGTAACGTAGTAAGTACGACGTACGACCTAACCCCTGGGTAACAGGATGCCAGGGTCTATATACCCCAGGTGAGGTGATTAGCAATCAGCCACGGCAAGTGTTGACAGGTGTGTGTGTGCGCCGCAAGCGCACGCGGCTTGGCCACGCCCCCTGTCAACCACCGTAACCGTGACAATAGTATTAGTATAGTATTAGTATTAGTATAGTATTAGTATAGTATTAGTATAGTATTAGTAGTAATAGTGTAGTATTTCTAGAAGTATAGTATTAGTAGTAGTATAGTATTGTGTTAGTGGTAGTAGTAGTATATTATTAGTAGTTGTATAGTATTACTAGTAGTATAGTATTTGTAGTAGTATTGTATTTGTTGTAGTATAGTATTCGTAGTATTAGTAGTAGTATAGTATTAGTAGTAAAGTATTAGTAGAATAGTATATTATTACTAGTAGTATATTATTAGAAGTAGTATAGTTGTAGTAGTATAGTATTAGTAGTAGTATAGTGTAGTATAGTATTGATAGTAGTATAGTTTTAGTAGTAGTATAGTATTAGTAGTAGTATAGTATTGATAGTAGTATAGTTTTAGTAGTATAATATAAGCAGTAGTATAGTATGTGTAGTAATATAGTATTAGAAGTAGTATAGTTTTAGTAGTATTAGTATAGTATATAATAGTAGTAAGTAGTAGTATAGTATTAGTAGTAGTATAGTAGAAGTATTAGTAGAAGTATAGTATGGTAGTATAGTATTATTAGTAGTTTAGTATATTATTACTAGTAGTATAGTAGTAGTAAATAATTATTATAAGTATAGCATAGTGTTAGTAGTATAGTATTAGTAGTATAGTATAAGTAGTAGTATAGTATTATTAGTAGTAGTATATTATTATTAGTACAGCATTATTAGTAGTATAGTAATAGTAGTAGTATAGTATAAGTAGTATAGTATAGTATTAGTATTAGTAGTATAATATTAGCAGTAGTAGTATAGTATTAGTAGTAGTATAGGATTAGTAGTAATATAGTAGTATAGTATTAGTATAATAGTATTAGTAGTAGTATAGTATTAGTAGTAGTATATTATTATTAGTATAGTAACAGTAGTAGTATAGTATAAGTAGTAGTATAGTATAATATAAGTAGTATTATAGTATAAGTAGTAGTATTAGTAGTATTATATTAATAGTATAGTATTAGTAGTAGTATAGTATTAGTAGTAGTATAGTATTAGTAGTAGTATAGTATTAGTAGTAGTATAGTATTAGTAGTAATATAGTAGTAGACCCACCTGTTCAGAGTCCACCTGGACTCTCCTTGAACCCTCCTTCTCCTTTGTGAACCCCTAACTTGCTTAAGTCCTGACATGAATAGCTCTTAGCATGTTGTATATTTTAGCAAGTGTATATCCTTAATGTTGATAACACGCTCTTATCACAGCTACTTAAGCAGGTGACCTGGCAGTACCAAATAGTGTTATTCATCTTGTTAATATGAATGCTTGTGAACTGCTGTATTTTTATGTTTGCGTACCTCAGCGTTATGCTATTGTCTGCTTCAACAAACGTACACCATTGGATAAAAGAGTCTGCCAAATGCCCTAAATGTAAATGTAAATGTAATATAGTAGTATAGTATTAGTAGTGTAGTATTAGTATTATAGTATTAGTAGTAGTATAGTATTAGTAGTAGTATAGTATTAGTAGTATAGTATTAGTAGTAGTAGTAGTATAGTATTAGTATAGTATAGTATTATAGTATTAGTAGTATAGTATAGTATAGTATTAGTAGTATAGTATTAGTAGTAGTATAGTATAGTTAGTATAGTATAGTATTATAGTATTAGTAGTATAGTATTAGTAGTAGTATAGTATTAGTATAGTATTAGTATAGTATTAGAATTATAGTATTAGTAGTAGTATAGTATTAGTATTAGTAGTATAATATTAGCAGTAGTAGTATAGTATTAGTAGTAGTATAGGATTAGTAGTAATATAGTAGTATAGTATTAGTATAATAGTATTAGTAGTAGTATAGTATTAGTAGTAGTATAGTATTAGTAGTAGTATAGTATAGTATTAGTAGTAGTATAGTAGTATAGTATTAGTAGTATAGTATTAGTAGTAGTGTAGTATTAGTAGTAGTATAGTATTAGTATAGTATTATAATTATAGTATTAGGAGTAGTATAGTATAGTATTAGCAGTGGTGGGCCGTGCATTTCCCACCTGGGCCTTCAGTGATGTCCTACACAGGCCTATGAGTTATTCCACCTCTTAATACCATCATTATGACGCCATGTGGCTCTAGAAACTACACATTTAGACAGAAACGCAGTATAACCGGGCGTTGCATCACCTTAACATCGTCAAGTACAACAGTTATATTAATATTTCCTAAGCATTTATAATCAATAAATCCGCATTTACAATTAAGAGTGTTAAACTACCAGCTTTAAGATCGCTTGGATACTAAAAATAAAAGGTGATTTTAGGGGTTAGTCTACAAAGTTTTATGAAGTCCACCAAAAGCATGTGAGCTTTAACAAGTTTGTTCACTAAACAGCGCATTGTCGCACCCAAAGCAGTTTCGTTTAAGAAACGTGACGATAAAGACACATAAACTATTCACTGAAAATAAAAGAAAACAAACAAATAATTAGCATTTGTTCATGAGGATATATTTGCGACAGTGGTCAAAGTGTATTCCTAGCCTTGAATGTCCACTTTGATAAAGGTTCAACCAAAACAATTCAACAAGTCTCCTTGAGTGCTTTTACTGCACAGCTGAGCCAGTGCCCACACACATCTCTACAGAAGCATCAAACATTTATTTTTTATATGTACTATAATAGTAGTATATTATAAGTAGTAGTATAGTAGTAGTAATGAATTATTAGTAGTTTAGTATTACTAGTAGTATATTATAAGCATAGTGTTAGTAGTATAGTATTAGTAGTATAGTATTAGTAGTAGTATTGTATTAGCAGAATTGTATTATTAGTAGTATAGTATTAGTAGTAGTATAGTATAGTAGTAGTATACTATAGTATTAGTAGTAGTATAGTATAGTATTAATAGTAGTATAGTATAAGTAGTTAAGTAGTATAATATGAGTAGTATAATATTAGTAGTAGTAGTAGTATAGTATTAGTAAAATAGTATTAGTAGTAGTATAGTATTAGTAGTAGTATAGTATTAGTATAATTTAGTAGTAGTATAGTATTAGTAGTAGCATAGTATAGTATTAGTAGAATAGTATTAGTAGTAGTATAGTATTAGTAGTACAGTATTAGTAGAATAGTATTAGTAGTAGTATAGTATTAGTAGTATAGTATTAGTAGAATAGTATAAGTAGTACTATAGTATAGTATTAGTATAGTAGTAGTATAGTATTAGTAGAATAGTATTAGTAGTATAGTATTAGTAGAATAGTATAAGTAGTAGTATAGTATTAGTAGTAGTATAGTATAGTATTAGTATAATAGTATAAGTAGTAGTATAGTATTAGTAGTAGTATAGTATAAGTAGTAGTATAGAATTAGTAGTAGTATAGTATAGTATTAGTAGAATAGTATAAGTAGTAGTATAGTATTAGTAGTAGTATAGTATAGTATTAGTAGTAGTATGCGGTGCAGAGGAGCGTTGTCCATGATGTTCCATTAGTATTAATTCCTACTGCTGGAGTGAATGGGGAGGAAGCCTTCCATTGTATTGGTTAGGGTTGATAAGCATCTTGAATCTTGAGTTGAACTGAGGTCCTAAAGTGCAGCCCATTCAATCCCTATGGGACCTCTGATCAACCTCTGAGATTCACCTCATATCACGCTGCCCTCTCAGCCATCAATGACATTTCAGTCCCATTTTGTGTCCGCAGAAAATGTTAAATTAATACATTGTTGAAATTGTTTCTTTATTAATTTATACATCAAATATAGGCATCAAAAGGTTCAAGATTCAAGATTCAAGATTCAAGAAACTTTATTTATCCCGAGGGAAATGAATGTGCAACAGCTGACACAGGGGGAATAAATGCACACACAAATATACTAATACCTAAGCTAAAAACTAAATAACAACAACTAACTAAACAAAACTAGTATAAACAAAATATAACTAAAATAACTCTAAATGAAATCTAAATGTATTGATAGATGAATTGCTCCCCCTGTAGTAATGGTACAGTCCACCTAAGGCTCCAGAGGGGCCCTTCTCATAACCCATGTAACAATAACAGCATGAAGAAACAGAACATGATACACCCTAACCCTAACCCTCACTCTCACCCTAACACTAACCCTCACCCTAACACTAACCCTAACCCTCACCTTAACCCTCACCCTCACCCTAACACTAACCCTCACCTTAACCCCAACCCTCACCTTAACCCTCACCCTAACACTAACCCTTACCCTAACACTAACCCTCACCCTAACCTTAACCCCAACCCTCACCCTAACCTTAACCCCAACCCTCACCCTCACCCTAACACTAACCCTCACCCTAACACTAACCCTAACCTTAACCCCAACCCTCACCCTAACACTAACCCTCACCCTAACACTAACCCTCACCCTCACCCTAACACTAACCCTCACCCTTACCCTACCTTTGGGATTAACAGAAAGAGAGATGGAGTGAGGATCTCTGTTGGGGATTAGAACTAATCAATGTCTGTAGAGACAGAGAGAGACAGAGAGAGAGAGAGAGAGAGAGAGAGAGAGAGAGAGAGAGAGAGAGAGAGAGAGAGAGAGAGAGAGAGAGAGAGAGAGAGAGAGAGAGAGAGGAGAGAGAGAGAGAGAGAGAGAGAGAGAGAGAGAGAGAGAGAGAGAGAGAGACGAGAGAGAGAGAGAGAGAGAGAGAGAGAGAGAGAGAGAGAGAGAGGCTTAACCTCCTGGGCAATGTTTTAATGGTTTTATGAAGTGTGGTAATAGTTGGATTATGACTCAATCCTAATAAAGAGGAAGGAAGCTTGTGTTGATGGCTCCTCTGACCCTGTGGTTCTCTATGTCTGTTGTAGTTGTAGCTACTTTAACTCTATTCTCTGATTGCTCTGAGCCTCACTTGGAAGTCGAGTGTCCATTGACGCACCATGTGTGTGTTTGCATGGTGCTTGGTGTGTGTGTTTACCCTGATAATCTGCAGGTCTGTGAGCTGTCTGACAGAGTAGTCAGGCAGGTACACGCCTCCGCCTCCTCCTCCTCCCCCTATACTGAGGTGACCCATGCTTCCTCCAGTCAGCAGGGAGTCTGATTGGCTGCTGCTGCGGGAGCTACACCTGTGCACTGAAGAGAGGTGCGCTTGGTTAGTCCTCCGTTACCGTTAGGCCTGTTTCCAGGGGCGTGTCTAGACTGAGTCCTGGGTGGTACCTCCTGATGACCTCATACTTACTGCTAGGCAGCGGGGGGAGGAGGGAGGGCGTGCCGTAGTAGGAGAAGGCTCCGTTCTCAAACCTCAGGGCCTCCTTACCGATCTCCACCTCTACCCGACCCTGGGAGGTGGAGGGGACATGCTTTAGATACACACAGTGTGGGACAGCAAGTACGGAGCTAAACTGAGCTTAGCTCAGCGAGTACTGAGCTAGGCTAGCATGCTACCTGCAGAATGAGGACAAAGTAGTCCACAGGCTTGTTCCTCTGGAAGAGGAAGTGCTGGGGAGACCTCTTGTTCTTGGGGTTGAACTTGAGCTCCTGGACCACGCTGGGCTGCTTGATCAGCCTCAGCAGGACCCTGTCCGACAGGTAGCAGGGCCTGAAGGGCTCCACCTCTGGAGGGGCAACAGACGGACACAGAGCACACCGGGTACAGCTTCCTGGTCCATAAAGCCATCATGGCCTTTGCGAGGACCCCCTGCAGTCTCTGTAGCGGCCATCAGGGGGCAACAGAGAGCAACGGCAGTGGGGAAGCTGATAGTTCACACCTAGTGATGGTGTGGGGGATAAAACCACCTGAGAACAACAGCTCTGGTGCTTTGGATTCTGCTACACACACACACAGCCACACACACACACACACACACAGGCACGCACACACACACACACAGGCACGCACACGCACACGCACACACACTCCTGCTCATCCCCAACACGCATCCATCCAGCCCTAGGCATATATATAGATGTGTTTGGTAAGTTAGTAGGGTAATGCCAGCCTCTAAGGGGCGTGTAGGTGGAGGGCAGGATGACCTCTGACCTGTGGCCAGGAAGCGGTGTGTGGCCAGCAGGAGCTGAGGGGAGATCTGAACCCTCAGCTCGTCCTCCGCCCGCTGGAAGATGGAGAAGTCCTGCAGCTTCCTCTCATGGCTGGAGACACGGCGCTGGGTGAGGTCACCAGCTGGAGGAAGAGTCAGCAGTGTTACTACACTATATATACTACTATACTCATATATACTATATACATCAGTTATCAGCTGGAGGAATACAGTATATACTACTTTACTAAATACCAGTGGCGAACCGTGTCTATCACAACTGGACCTGCTGTAGACCACCACCCTGATTCGAACATTCAGTTGTTCTAGTCAGACGGACGTCACGGAGGAGTCACTTTATGCCTTATCTCATTTAGGAAGATCAGATTGTCGCAGCCAATTTCCAATTTGTCCATAGTTGTAAAGCAGAGTCCATGTAGTGAAGTAACAGCCCAACACAGACAGGCTATCGGTTAAAGGGACGGGCTAAAGCGCTTAACGTGAAAAGGCTTAACGTAACTTAAAGTTCCAAAACAGCGATCAATAATCACCAAATGTCTCTGGCATACGTCTTGTCATTAGCACTTTCACCTTTCAAAATATCAAAACCAAAATCCTACTATTACGGAAGTTATGTTACATAACTAAGTGTTTTCCTCTCATAAAGCTGCGTTAAGACTTTTCCTTACTGGCTCAATAGAGAGGAAAGCACTTAATGTCACATAACATCCATAATGGGAGGATTTAAGTTGAGATATTTTGACAGGTGAAAGTGCTGACAAGACATATGCCAGAGACATTTGGTGATTATTGATCGGTTTTGTAACTCTTAGTCAAGTTAAGTCTTTTCACGTTAAGCGATGCAAAGAAAGATCAAGTCATAAATCTAAATTTAAATGCACAACAATGCTTAACAAACCCAAGACAGCCATTAACTAATCAGTCAACAAGTGTGTGGGAACAAAATGCAACAACCAGCTCAACGAGACGCAACACTGAGACAAAACCAGCAAAGACAAATGAGTCTCACTCACCAATGATGTTCACTTAAAGACTAAATCCATTCTCCTGTCCTTCTGGATGGATCGATAACCCGGTCATAAATCTGATCACTGCTTTTCAGATCCAAAAGAAGTTGCCTTTCAATGGGAAGCTAATGCAGTGAGTCGTCCTGTTCTGTTCCTCCATGTGTTTGTATCCGTTTGAGGGCGGAAAATGTCCTTTCCACAGATGCAGTGGTGATGGGGATCGTTAAAACTTTTTTATGTCCATCTTTACACTAAATGGTCGTCTTTAAAAGGGTACTAACAACAATTCCGCAACAACATCATCTTCACCTGTTGCCATTTCGACGTAAAAAACCTACGTAGGAAAAACCAACGTAGCCCTATGCTCTACGCTAGGTCTCCAGCCAGTGAACCTTCTAGCGCACTATGGACCTGTGGGTAAATCTGAAAGAATACGCCCATTGGCTACAAATCACTATATGATTGGTTGATCAAATTGTCAATCCAAACGTACGCTCTCATTCAGTCTAAGGGCCAAAGTCATCGGGAATACTTTGGTTGAAGGATATTCTTCCCAGCAACCTAGAAAAATATCTGATTGGTTGCATTGTTTTTCCAACACAAAACCACTCAAATGCGTCGTGCATGGACGAGAAAAACAAATCAACGTAACTGTAATATAACAGATAACAACACAGATATGATTCTCATTTATTCATTTTAGAAAAAAAATATTATATATATTATATTTGATTTGTGTAATGTTTTTAAGTTCCCAAAGCAAAGTCAAGTTGATCAAGAGAACCGAGAATTCAAAGAAGAATGGACAGAGAAACGCCACTATGAGTCACAGCTGTTTTAAACAGCAGTCTCTCCAGAACGCATGAGCACATGAAGCCTCATTCAGAGTGGCCTGGGTTTTGGGAAAGCACAAAATGCCCTTTTCTGATTCAGAAGGAGTGAAGGAGTGAATGACTGAAGTCACTGAGGCTTTGTTGGAGGGTTAGGAGAAACAGGAGATGTCTGAGAGAATTAAGCAGATCCCCTTATCCACTTCAACCAGGAGAACCTGGTTGGAGACATTGGCCCCCGTACCATTTCTCCACTAGTTCAGGCCCCCACACTGTACTGTTGAATGTGTGTGTACATGTTATGTATATTGAATGTGTGTGTACATGTTATGTATATTGAATGTGTGTGTACATGTTATGTCTATTGAATGTGTGTGTACATGTTATGTATATTGAATGTGTGTGTACATGTTATGTCTATTGAATGTGTGTGTACATGTTATGTCTATTGAATGTGTGTGTACATGTTATGTCTATTGAATGTGTGTGTACATGTTATGTATATTGAATGTGTGTGTATGTCATGTCTATTGAATGTGTGTGTACATGTTGTCTATTGAATGTGTGTGTACATGTTATGTCTATTGAATGTGTGTGTACATGTTATGTATATTGAATGTGTGTGTACATGTTATGTATATTGAATGTGTGTGTACATGTTATGTATATTGAATGTGTGTGTACATGTTATGTATATTGAATGTGTGTGTACATGTTATGTATATTGAATGTGTGTGTACATGTTATGTATATTGAATGTGTGTGTACATGTTATGTATATTGAATGTGTGTGTACATGTTATGTATATTGAATGTGTGTGTACATGTTATGTATATTGAATGTGTGTGTACATGTTATGTATATTGAATGTGTGTGTACATGTTGTGTACATGTTATGTATATTGAATGTGTGTGTACATGTTATGTATATTGAATGTGTGTGTACATGTTATGTATATTGAATGTGTGTGTATATGTCATGTCTATTGAATGTGTGTGTATGTTATATATGTTATATATGTGTATATGTTATGGATGTTGATTTATGTCCTGCACTTTATTGGCATTGATCTGGACCATTGACCTTGTATACAATTCACAAGTGGACCTTTAATAAGAAGGTTTGAGTACGCCTGCTATATACCTTACTTATCCGTTGGAGTAATTCAGTATACTATACTCATATATACTATATACTTCAGTTATCAGCTGGAGTAATACAGTATATACTACCATACTCATATATACTATATATACATACTCATATACAGTAGCGTGGCATGGGGAAAATTTTAGGGGAAGCCAGTTTTTTTGGGTCAATAACGTAACCAGATGAGTGATTGCAGCCCGCTATCATTTTACACAGTTGTATCGTACAGATGCAGGACTTGCACACGCCTGTTATCTAACCGACAGGTCCGCACGCGCTCTCCAGCCAAAACTCTCTCGTCTTATTAATTTAAGCATCCCCCCCCCCCCCAAATGCATAACCAGCCGCTCAATGCGCAGTGCAGATTCGGTAATGAATAAAAAAGCTTCAATTTCACAGCACAATCTATGTGATTTTTTGATTTACCGTGCCTCTCAATTGCCCGTGACAGGTTGGCAAGGTCGATGAATCCTGAAGTTGCCCAAGGATTGTTCAGGGAGCACGAATCCTTGTCAAAAAGAAGACATGGCCAGCAAAATAGACGCTGAAGTTCAGCGCTTCCAGTTAGCCACTCCGTGCGGACATAATTGTCCTCATTGAACGTCCGATTCGCTCCCTTTTTCCTCTGTGCACACAGCTCGAGTGTGGGCATGGGCCTGTCATCTGATTTAATTTTTAGTTGCTGCTGTAGCGGAAGTTTAGTAAAGTTGTATTTTATTAAGTACGCCAAATCTCCACCCTCCATAATGCTTAATACTATCAAACGGCGAGGATGACAGTTACAGTACTACGTACTGATGTTGATGTGATTTGATTGGATTGTGAGTCAAGGGATTCCCTTCAAAGCGATCCAATGGGATCAAGGGATCCCATTCCCTTGAAGGGAGGCCAGAGACGGCTGGCATCCCTTGGCATGGCCCTGACCAATCACAGGTTGGCAGGGGGACATGACGTGGGCCTCATCTGATTGGTCAATCCGGGACAATCCCTCCATTTTTTTTTTCACCAAGGGAAGCTCATTCGGCTGGCCTCCTCAGTTTCACCATAACATCTAGGGGGCGCTGTTGTTTCACTCTTTGTAAAATACTCAATGAGAATGGGGGAGAGACGGTCCGGCAGCAACACACAGCAAAGGAGAATTACCGATTTTTTTTATTTTAATTTAAAAAATGTATTAAAATTATAACTACAATCCGAAAAAACAGGGGAAGCCTGGCTTCCCTTGGCCTCCGGGAGAAAACGCCACTGCTCATATATACTATATATTATACTATATATATTCATTTATCAGCTGGAGAGACAGTGTTATATGCAACACATTATATGCAATTATACTCATAATACACCAACACTACCAACATGAATACAGTATATACTCTAACTATATATATATATATACTATATATACTCCTACTAAACTCTCTGGTTATCCGATGGTGGGTGGTGGGTCTGCTGGGCCCCTCCCCCTCCCAGAGGAATGAGGTGTCAACACAATGAGACCTCATCCATCAGCCCTGACATCCTGCTGAGGAGGAAAGCGGGTGGGCAGATGATGAGGTAATGCCTTGCTTTAAGGCAGTAGTGGATGAAAGACCGGGGATTTTCCACAGCCATCCATCCATCCATCCATCTTCTCCCGCTTATCCGAAATCGGGTCGCGGAGGTAGCAGCTCCAGCAGGGGACTCCAAACTTCCCTCTCCCTGGCAACATCGACTAGCTCTGACTGGGGGATCCCGAGGCGTTCCCAGGCCAGTGTGGAGATGTAATCACCCCACCTGTACCTCGGTCTGCCCCGTGGTCTCCTCCCAGTTGGATGTGCCTGGAAAACCTCCCTCGGGAGGCGACCAGGAAGCATCCTTACTAGATGCCCGAACCACCTCAACTGGCTCCTTTCTACGCGAAGGAGCAGCGGCTCTACTCCGAGTCTCTCACGAGTGACTGAGCTTCTCACCCTATCCCTCAGGGAGATACCAGCCACCCTCCTGAGGAAACTCATTTCGGCCGCTTGTATTCGCGATCTCGTCCTTTCGGTCATTACCCATTGCTCATGGCCATAGGTGAGGGTAGGAACGAAGACTGATCGGTAGATCGAGAGCTTTGCCTTCTGGCTCAGCTCTCTTTTGGTTACAACGGTGCGCCAAAGTGCACCCAATACCGCTCCCGCTGCACCTATTCTCCTGTCAATCTCACGCTCCATCCTCCCCTCACTCGAGAACAAGACCCCGAGATACTTGAACTCCTTCACTTGGGATAAGGACTCCCTCCCTACTTGGAGTAGACAATCCACCGGTTTCCTGCTAAGAACCATGGCCTCAGATTTGGAGGTGCTGATCCTCATCCCAGCCGCTTCACATTCTGCTGCAAACCGATCCAGTGAGTGCTGAAGGTCACATACTGATGACGCAAACAGGACCACATCATCTGCAAACAGCAGTGATTCAATCCTGAGCCCACCATACTGAAACCCCTCCCCTCCATGACTACGCCTTGAAATCCTGTCCATGAAAATCACAAACAGGATGGGTGACAAAGCGCAGCCCTGGCGGAGGCCAACACCCACTGAGAACAGGCCTGACTTTGTACCGAGAATCCGGACACAGCTCTTGCTTTGGGAGTAGAGAGATTGGATGGCCCTCAACAATGACCCCCGCACCCCATACTCCCGCAGCACCCCCCACAGTATTTCCCGAGGGACCCGATCATATGCCTTCTCCAAATCTACAAAACACATGTAGACCGGATGGGCATACTCCCAAGCCCCCTCCAGGATCCTTGCAAGAGTGAAAAGCTGGTCCGTTGTTCCACGACCAGGGCGGAATCCGCATTGTTCCTCTTCAATCTGAGGTTCGACTATCGGCCGAACCCTCCTTTCCAGCACCTTGGAGTAGACTTTCCCAGGGAGGCTGAGTAATGTGATACCCCTGTAATTGGCACACACCCTCTGGTCACCCTTTTTGAACAGGGGTACCACCACCCCCGTTTGCCACTCCTCAGGCACTGTCCCAGACTTCCACGCAATGTTGAAAAGATGTGTCATCCATGACAGCCCCTCAACACCCAGAGCCTTTAGCATTTCTGGAAGGATCTCATCAATCCCTGGGGCTTTGCCACTGCGGAGTTGTTTGACTACCGCAGTGACTTCCTCCAGGGAGATTGATGTTTGCCGTCCTTCATCCTCCAGCTCTGTCTCTACCATTGAGGGTGTAGTTGGGTTAAGAAGTTCCACAAAGTGTTCTTTCCACCGCCCGATCACCTCCTCAGTTGAGGTCAGCAATGTCCCACCCTTACTGTACACAGCTTGGATGGACCCACGCTTCCCCCTCCTGAGGCGCCGGATTGTTTGCCAGAAACGCTTTGGTGCCGACTGAAAGTCCTTCTCCATGGCTTCTCCGAATTCCTCCCACACCCGCTGCTTTGCCTCCGCTACAGCCGAGGCTGCCGTCCTCTTGGCCTGTCGATACCTCGCAACCGAGTCCGGAGTCTCACAGGCTAACATAGCCCGGAAGGCCTCCTTCTTCAGCCGGACGGCTTCCCTGACCACCTGTGTCCACCACGAAGTCCGAGGGTTGCCGCCCCTTGAGGCACCAATGACCTTGAGGCCACAGCTCTCAACCGCAGCTTCGGCAATAGAAGCTTTGAACAAAGACCACTCTGGCTCAATGCCCCCAGCCTCCACAGAGATGCCCGAAAAATTCCGCCGGAGGTGTGAGTTGAAGGTCTCCCGGACAGGGGCATCCACCAGACGTTCCCAGTTCACCCGCACTACACGTTTGGGCTTACCAGGTCTGTCCAGAGGCTTCCCCCGCCATCTTACCCAACTCACCACCAGATGGTGATCGGTTGACAGCTCTGCCCCTCTCTTCACCCGAGTGTCCAAAACATGCGGCCTCAGGCCAGATGATACGATAACAAAATCGATCATTGACCTTCGGCCTAAGGTGCTCTGGTACCATGTACACTTATGAGCATCCTTATGTTTGAACATGGTGTTTGTTATGGCCAATCCATGACTAGCACAGAAATCCAATAACAAAACCCCACTCCGGTTCAGATCAGGTAGGCCGTTCATCCCCAACACACCCCTCCAAGTTTCCCCATCGTTACCCACGTGTGCGTTGAAGTCTCCCAGGAGGACTATAGAGTCCCCTTCAGGAGCCCCATGCAGGACTCCATCCAGGGTGTGCAAGAAGGCGGGATATTCCGAACTGTTGTTTGGTGCATAGGCACAAACAACAGTCAGAGTTTTCCCTCCCATGACCCTAAGGCGTAGGGAGGCGACCCTCTCGTCCACCGGGGTAAACTCCAACAAAGCGGCACTCAGCCGGGGACTTGTGAGTATCCCCACACCCGCCCGGTGCCTCACACCCTGAGCAACTCCAGAGAAGGAAAGAGTCCAACCCCTATCCAGGAGTTTAGTTCCAGAGCCAGTGCTGTGCGTAGAGGTAAGCCCCACCAGATCTAATTGGTAGCGCTCCACCTCCCGCACCAGCTCAGGCTCCTTCCCCCCCAGAGAAGTGACATTCCACGTCCCCAAAGCCAGTCTCTGTTGGCTGGGTTTGGTCCGTCGATGCCCCCTGCCTTCACTGCCGCCTAACTGGCAGTGCACCCGACCCCAGTGGTTCTTCCCGTAGGTGGTGGGTCCGCGGGAAGGAGAAATGGCCACGTTGCTTTTTCGGGCAATGCCCGACCGGGCTCCGTGGCTAACCCGGCCACCAGGCGCTCGCTTACGGGCCCTCTTTCCAGGCCTAGCTCCGGAAAGGGGCCCCGGGCTTCCTCCGGGCAGGGTATCCTCACTTCTAGTTTGTTTGTCCATTGAAGTCTTTGAACCATTCTTAGTCTGGCCCCTCCCCTGAGACCAATCTGCCATGGGAGACCCTACCAGGAGCACTAGGCTCCAGACAACACAGCTCTCAGGTTCACAGGGACACCCAAACCTCTCCACCACGATAAGGTGATGGTTCCCGGAGAGGATTTTCCACAGCGTATAAATAAATGATGTGTTCGGTATTGACAGAATATTTAGTCCACTAATTAGACGCTGAGAACAGCTGCTGCTGTTATGAACACCTGCAGATCCGGAGGGAATCACACACACACACACACACACACACGGTGCGCAGTATGTTAGCTTAATAGAATGAGGAATGAGGAATGAGGAATAAGGAATGAGGAATGAAGAATAAGGAATGAGGAATGAGGAATGAGGAATGAGGAATAAGGAATAAGGAATGAGGAATAAGGAATGAGGAATAAGGAATGAGGAATGAGGAATAAGGAATAAGGAATGAGGAATGAGGAATGAGGAATGAGGAATAAGGAATGAGGAATGAGGAATAAGGAATGAGGAATGAGGAATAAGGAATGAGGAATGAGGAATAAGGAATGAGGAATGCAGAATCACATTCAGACACACAGAGACCAGGGGAAGCTACAGTATTCATTCCATTAATAAACAAACTCTCTCTCTCTCTCTATCCTCTCCCTTGCTCTCTATCACCCTCTCTCAGACATGTTATCATACTGAGATAGTGATGTTAGACATGTGATCATACTGAGATAGTGATGTTAGACATGTGATCATACTGAGATAGTGATGTTAGACATGTTATCATACCCAGATAGTGATGTTAGACATGTTATCATATCCAGATAGTGATGTTAGACATGTTATCATACCCAGATAGTGATGTTAGACATGTTATCATACCCAGATAGTGATGTTAGACATGTTATCATACCCAGATAGTGATGTTAGACATGTTATCATACCCAGATAGTGATGTTAGACATGTTATCATACCCAGATAGTGATGTTAGACATGTTATCATACCCAGATAGTGATGTTAGACATGTTATCATACTGAGATAGTGATGTTAGACATGTTATCATACCCAGATAGTGATGTTAGACATGTTATCATACCCAGATAGTGATGTTAGACATGTTATCATACCCAGATAGTGATGTTAGACATGTTATCATACCCAGATAGTGATGTTAGACATGTTATCATACTGAGATAGTGATGTTAGACATGTTATCATACTGAGATAGTGGCCACCAGGATATCAGCTGTAATGTCTAATATTATTATTGGTAAATTACTGTGAAATGAGGTAAAGATGTTCCGTTAGCCGGTATCGATAGCGGCCTATTGCAGCTTTCGAATATCATTATCATTATCAAGGTATCATTATCATTATCAAGGTATCATTATCATTATCATTATCAACGTATCATTATCAGTATCAAGGTATCATTATCATTATCAACGTATCATTATCAGTATCATTATCATTATCAACGTATCATTATCATTATCAAGGTATCATTATCAAGGTATCATTATCATTATCAAGGTATCATTATCAGTATCAACGTATCATTATCATTATCAAGGTATCATTATCAGTATCAATGTATCAAGGTATCATTATCAACGTATCAACGAATCATTATCAGTATAAACGTATCATTATCATTATCAACATATCATTATCAGTATCAACGTATCATTATCAAGGTATCATTATCAGTGTCAACGTATCATTATCAGTATCAACATATCAACGTATCATTATCAACATATCATTATCAGTATCAACGTATCAACGTATCATTATCAGTATCAACGTATCATTATCAACGTATCATTATCAGTATCAAGGTATCATTATCAGTATCAATGTATCAACGTATCATTATCAACGTATCATTATCAGTATCAATGTATCAAGGTATCATTATCAACGTATCATTAACAGTATCAAGGTATCATTATCAGTATCAAGGTATCAACGTATCATTATAAGTATCAAGGTATCATTATCAGTATCAAGGTATCATTATCAACATATCATTATCAAGGTATCATTATCAACGTATCAACGTATCATTATCATCGTATCATTATCAGTATCAACGTATCAGTATCAACGTATCATTATCAGTATCAAGGTATCATTATCAACGAATCATTATCAGTATAAACCTTTCATTATCAGTATCAATGTATCAACGTATCATTATCAGTATCAAGGTATCATTATCATTATCAGTATCAATGTATCATTATCAGTATCAAGGTATCATTATCAGTATCAACGTATCAACAAATCATTATCAGTATCAACGTATCATTATCAAGGTATCATTATCAGTATCAAGGTATCATTTTCAGTATCAAAGTATCATCAGTATCAACGTATCAACTTATCATTATCAGTATCATTATCAGTATCAATGTTGCCTGATACCATTACATGAGGGTGCTTGACTCATCTGGACAGTGAGACAGGAAGCCCCCGGGCCTCTCTCTTTACGTACTGTAGAGGTCCGTCTCGTCCACCATCTCAGACTTGATGATCTCCTCGATGATGTCCTCCAGGGTGACGATGCCCATGACCTGGTAGAAGGGATCTCCCTCGCCCTCACTGTTCACCCTCTGCACCACGGCCAGGTGGGACTTCCCTGCATGGGGGAGGGGAGGATAATTTGTTAGTGGTGGTGGTGGAGGTGGTGGTGATGGAGGTGTTAGTGGTTCTGATGATGGCGGTAGCGATGGTGGAGGAAGTGATGTTGAGGGTGGTGGTGATGGAGGCTGTGGAGGTGGTGGTGATGGAGGCTGTGGGGGTGGTGGTGATGGAGGCTGTGGTGATGGAGGCTGTGGAGGTGGTGGTGATGGAGAATGGGGAGGTGGTGGTGATGGAGGCTGTGGTGATGGAGGCTGTGGAGGTGGTGGTGATGGAGGCTGTGGTGATGGAGGCTGTGGAGGTGGTGGTGATGGAGGCTGTGGTGATGGAGGCTGTGGAGGTGGTGGTGATGGAGGCTGTGGAGGTGGTGGTGATGGAGGCTGTGGTGATGGAGGCTGTGGTGATGGAGGCTGTGGAGGTGGTGGTGATGGAGGCTGTGGAGGTGGTGGTGATGGAGGCTGTGGTGATGGAGGCTGTGGAGGTGGTGGTGATGGAGGCTGTGGAGGTGGTGGTGGTGATGGAGGCTGTGGTGATGGAGGCTGTGGTGATGGAGGCTGTGGAGGTGGTGATGGAGGCTGTGGAGGTGGTGGTGATGGAGGCTGTGGAGGTGGTGGTGATGGAGGCTGTGGTGATGGAGGCTGTGGTGATGGAGGCTGTGGTGATGGAGGCTGTGGAGGTGGTGGTGATGGAGGCTGTGGTGATGGAGGCTGTGGAGGTGGTGGTGATGGAGGCTGTGGTGATGGAGGCTGTGGTGATGGAGGCTGTGGAGGTGGTGGTGATGGAGGCTGTGGTGATGGAGGCTGTGGAGGTGGTGGTGATGGAGGCTGTGGAGGTGGTGGTGATGGAGGCTGTGGTGATGGAGGCTGTGGTGATGGAGGCTGTGGAGGTGGTGGTGATGGAGGCTGTGGAGGTGGTGGTGATGGAGGCTGTGGTGATGGAGGCTGTGGAGGTGGTGGTGATGGAAGAGAGGTGTGGGCGGTTCTTCGTTCTAAATGCTTGCTTTCTGATATGTGATCAGAAAGGAAAGGTTGAGAGGAAACAGGAACAGGACCCCTTTAAAATGGACTACAACTGGCTTCTTTCTCCTTCCATTGCTTCAGTCCTTGTGTGTGTGTGTGCCTGTGTGTGCGTGCGTGCGTGCGTGTGTGTGCCTGTGTGTGTGTGTGTGCTTGTGTGTGTGTGTGTGTGTGCTTGTGTGTGTGTGTGTGTGTGTGTGCCTGTGTGTGTGTGTGAGTGTGTGTGTGTTGTGATTCAGTTCAGACACTGCAGAATGAGTACAGAGAGATGCAGTGAGAGTGGTCTTGGTCCTGAAACACTGGATGACCCAACCAGTGAGGGTGTCTGTGTCTGCGGACTAGACTGCTGGTGAGGGCTGCTGGTTGTTTATAAACATGGAACACACACACTGACCTGAACAACAGTCTGGTTCAGGGATCAGAGGAATCATCTGATCTAATCCCGTCAACAAGAGAGTGTTGATGGACTCCCATCCAGCTAACAGGTAAACACCTGACAGACAGTTTAGGGTTTGGTCCTGAGCTCAGGTGAGAGTAGAGGTCATGGATTGGCCGACAGCATCTGATGTCCCAGCACTGCATTACATCACTTCTGTTACGTAACCCCCTTACAGAGTGGCACGCCAGGGCAGAGACACACACACACACACACACACACACACACACACACACACACACACACACACTTTTTGACGTGTATTACTAATCCATAGGATTGCAGCGGCACTGAGCTGCACCGTCTCGTTCTGAAAACACATTATATGTTAAAAAATATATATAAACCACATTATAAACACAAATAGATCGAGGGACGAGACCCAAAGAACTACAATTTCCAGTCATCATTTTTTATAAATTTTAGCGTCACACGTCTTGTAGTTCTAATGTGTTTTCCCTACTATGTGAAATTGTGACCAGGAATCTTGCCGTCTTATTCTAGGGTTTACTGGTCGAGAAACACACTGGCGGGGTCAGATTTGATCTTTCTTATTTGTAAGAGGGTGAAATCATGTTTTTGACAGGTTGTGATAGAGTATGGTAACCTAGATCGAAGAAGACCTTTCCAGTGATGTCAAGTCAAGTCAAGTCAATTTTATTTGTATAGCCCTTAATCACAGTTATAGTCTCAAAGGGCTTCACATGCCACATGTTTACAACACCCCCCAAACCCCTAGCCCCGCCCCCCAAACCCCTAGCCCCGCCCCCCCCAAACCCTAGCCCCGCCCCCCCCAAACCCTAGCCCCCTAAGGGCAAGAAAAAACTCCCTTAATTACGTAGGAAGAAATCTTGAGAAGGAACCCAGAGTGGAGGGGATCCCTCCTTCAGGGACGGTTCAGGAGTGACATGGGGGCCAGAAGTGACTTATAGTAATGTACATAGTAAAGTACAAAAAAAACAGTTGTCACGGTTACGGTGGTTGGCAGGGGGCGTGGCCAAGCCACGTGCGCTGGCGGAGCACACACACCTGTCAGCAATAGGCCTATATCACGTTAGATTAGAACGCCGGAAGTACCCGTTAAAAATGGCTGAAGCAGTGTATCCCAAGTTCCGGTTAATGCATTCAGCTTGGCATTCACCATGGTGGACAGTTATCGCTGGACAACATCGCTGATAACCTTCCAAAAGTCGGTCCAGACGATGCGGTTCAACTAGTGAATGAACACTACAGTGAAGAAGTCTAAATCAGAATCATACAATTCCCCGACATTGTGTCTTGTGGCTCTATCTGGATATATCGCCATAGAACGAAGGCGATTTTGTGTAGGAGCAGAGGTATGCCTATGTATTTAATATAGGCGATTTATTTGATGGATTTTGATTATTTCAATGTACCTTTTCATTTACCTGTTAATATGTAGTGTGCAGCTGTATATTTTCTAAAAGGGAATGCCTGTTATTCTTGTGAATATGAGTTGTCTTAAAATAAAAGTGCTTGTGACATACTTGTGGCATTGAGTTAAAACCTAATTTGTATAAAATACCGATATATATCGTATAGCGATATATATCGTATATCGCGATGCAGCCTAAAAATACCGGGTTTTGGTCCGTATCGCCCAGCCCTACTTGGGACCAGTGCTTTTAATCACACACATACCCGACATTATGTGGCTCTATTCGGATGAGAGATGGAGTGTGTGTGGGGGTCAGGACCAGTGCTTTTAATCACACACACACCCGACATTATTAGCCTATTCCGCCCACTTTGAGACGTATATGCTCTCCTTGTCAAAGTGCAAACTGCAGACATCCGCGCTACCCCTGAGAACATGAAACCAGGGACCTTCATCCTCCTCATCAGCCTCACATAAGACTTGTGGAGGAGTTTGTCTTTGGGTAATGGTGTAAACTGAGGTAGGGCTGTCTGTGTTTAGGCGTTGAGCAGCCGGTTCACTACAATAACAGAGAGGAGGGGAGGGGACACAGTCTGTCACGTATCTACCGGAAGTAAGAGTACACTGCTCGGAGATCTTTAACGTTCCGGAAGCAGGAAATGTGATATAGGCCTATTGCCGTGGTTGATTGCTAATCCCCTCACCTGGGGTGTATAGACCCTGGCTCCCCATTACCCCGGGGTTAGGTCGTACGTCATACTTTGTTCATGTTACGTCGTACATTCTGGACGGAATCGCCACGCTGATGTCCCGGAGATCCAGATCCTGTACCTGTCCCGCGTCACCGGCCTGTCTCGCGTTACTCCGGTCTATATGAGCTCCCCGGTAATTATAATTACCTGTCCGGTACCTACTACGACCTCCCGGTATCCAGACCCCTGGCCTGTCCCTGATCACTCTGTTGTCTGTGTGCTTTAAATAAAGCTTTATGTTATAGCTCCACTGTGTCTTGGTCTGCGTTCTGGGTCCCCCCCAACTATCCCACACGTGACAATTGTGTTATTTATAGTATAAAGTATAGCATATCATAGGTAGTATATAGTGTTGTTACAGTATATAGCATAGTTCATAGTATAGTATATAGTGTTGTTACAGTATATAGCATAGTTCATAGTATAGTATATATTGTTATTTATAGTATAAAGTATAGCATATCATAGGTAGTATATAGTGTTGTTACAGTATATAGCATAGTTCATAGTATAGTATATAGTGTTGTTACAGTATATAGCATAGTTCATAGTATAGTATATATTGTTATTTATAGTATAAAGTATAGCATATCATAGGTAGTATATAGTGTTGTTACAGTATATAGCATAGTTCATAGTATAGTATATAGTGTTGTTTATAGTATATAGTGTAGCATATCATAGGTAGAATATAGTGTTGTCTATAGAATAGTATTGTTTAGTATTGTGTAGTTTAGTTGGTATTGTTGTATAAATTCAAACTGTGAGAGAGAATGGGGAATAAGCATTCCATTGGAGAGGAGAGGAGAGGAGAGGAGAGGAGAGGAGAGGAGAGGAGAGGAGAGGAGAGGAGAGGAGAGGAGAGGAGAGGAGAGGAGAGGAGAGGAGAGGAGAGGAGAGGAGAGAGAAGGAGAGGAGAATAGAGTCGGAGGTGTAGACACAAGAGGGAAGAAGAGGAGAGGAGAGGAGAGGAGAGGAGAGGAGAGGAGAGGAGAGGAGAGGAGAGGAGAGGAGAGGAGAGGAGAGGAGAGGAGAGGAGAGGAGAGGAGAGGAGAGGAGAGGAGAGGAGAGGAGAATAGAGTCGGAGGTGTGGACACAAGAGGGAAGGAGAGGAGAGGAGGAGGAGGGGAGGAGAAAAGTGGAGAAGAGAGGAAATGAGAGGAGAGGCAGGAAGGAGGGTTGAAGGAGAGGAGGGGGGAGGGAAAGGTTACAGCTGAATGTTTTATGCTGCCTCTGCGGGTTAGCAAGGGGGGAGCAAGGAGGGGAGAGAGAGCTAGGAGGAGAGACAGCTAGGAGGAGAGAGAGCTAGGAGGAGAGAGCTAGGAGGAGAGAGCGCTAGGATGGGAGAGAGCTAGGAGGAGAGAGAGCTGGGATGGGAGAGAGCTAGGACGGGAGAGAGAGCTAGGAGGAGAGAGAGCTAGGATGGGAGAGAAATAGGAGGAGAGAGCTAGGAGGAGAGCTAGGGGGAGAGAGCTAGGAGGAGAGCTAGGAGGAGAGACCTAGGAGGAGAGCTAGGAGGAGAGAGCTAGGAGGAGAGCTAGGAGGAGAGAGCTAGGAGGAGAGCTAGGAGGAGAGAGCTAGGAGGAGAGAGCTAGGAGGAGAGCTAGGAGATCTAGGAGGAGCAAGCCAGGAAGAGAGCTAGGAGGAGAGCTAGGAGGAGAGAGCTAGGAAGAGAGCTAGGAGGAGAGAGCTAGGAGGAGAGAGAGCTAGGATGGGAGAGAGCTAGGAGGAGAGGGAGCTAGGAGGAGAGGGAGCTAGGATGGGAGAGAGCTAGGAGGAGAGAGCTAGGAGGAGAGCTACGAGGAGAGCTAGGAGGATAGAGCTAGGAGGAGAGAGCTAGGGGGAGAGCTAGGAGGAGAGCTAGGAGGAGAGAGCTAGGAGGAGCGCTAGGAGGAGAGCAAGGAGGAGAGGGCTAGGAGGAGAGAGCTAGGAGGAGATCTAGGAGGAGAGAGCTAGAAGGAGAGCTAGAAGGAGAGCTAGGAGGATAGAGCTAGGAGGAGAAAGCTAGGGGGAGAGCTAGGAGGAGAGCTAGGAGGAGAGAGCTAGGAGGAGTGCTAGGAGGAGAGCAAGGAGGAGAGGGCTAGGAGGAGAGCTAGGAGGAGAGAGCTAGGAGGAGAGCTAGGAGGAGATCTAGGAGGAGAGAGCTAGGAGGAGAGAGCTAGAAGGAGAGCTAGGAGGAGAGAGCTAGGAGGTGAGAGCTAGGAGGAGAGCTAGGAGGAGATCTAGTGCCTCGTTTCCACCAAGCTGTTTTGAGAGCTGGTTCGGAGCTTGCGCGTCATGGCGAACCAGTTCTTTGGGTTTCCACCGCAATGGAGCCACTTTCTGGCTCCGTTAAGTGGTTCGTTTGCGGCTCCACTTCGAAGCTGGGCTAGCCAGCAGGCTCCACTACGTCAGGGGCTGGGGGCGGGGCTTATCGGGCTGGGGGCGGGGCTTATCGGACAAACTCAAAACAAACTAAAAGTTTTTTTCTGCCATCTTTAAAATCAGTAAAATTGGACGTGAAGGTGACAGTGGTCCGTGGACGAGACAAACTGTGTTTGTTTGCGTTGTTGTCCTCGGCAGAAGGTCACAATAAACTAGAGGAGCTTCTAGAACAAACCGCTATTTTAAAAACTACAGCGTGAGATGTCTTCAGCGGGGGACAGGACCGAGGAGCTAATCGATAACAAACTGGACGATACGAGGAGCTAATCGATAACAAACTGATGATCCGCTGCTGTCACTCTGGTCCTGGTAAGTTTTACTTTATAAATCTTTCCCGTGTTGCCAACCAGCTTTGTATTTATAATCTGTTTAGCGAGCTGCTCATTATCACATCAATGTTATGTTCCTATCATCACAAATGAGGAGCTATGATTGCTAGGCTTCTGTTAGCCGATATTAACCTTGATAACGTCAGGATGCTACTTTCTAAAAACAGTAAAGTGTAATGGAGTCATGTTTTAATTCACTTTTCTCTTGTTTTAGTTGTTTATGGAGTCGTCTTCCCTGGACGATTCCCCCACTGGGCTGCAGCTCTCAGGAGCCCCTCAGCCCCTCGGAGCTTTATTAACATGGACTTATTACACTGCACTCTACACTTTTACATTTTGTGATTACTGTATATTGTGTATTTTATGTTTTTTGTTTTTTTTTAAATAAAACATTTCTATTTTTCATACAATGTCCGCTTCATTATGCTTTATCAACCGAGAAACATAATACAAGATGACAGTTTTGAAGAAGAAAAGGCAAATGGTCCCTTCTGTTTAAGTACTCTATTAATGCAGCTCTAACGTCAAGTCCATTTTATTAGTATAGTCCTTTATCACAGTTAGGGGCTTCAACGTAATCGCGTCCATAGCACTAAAGACGAGCAGCTGTTTGTAGCCTCAAAGCCAGGCGCAACACTTTTACATCCATCATGTAATCCACTGTTGTGGAAGTTGGCGCGAGCTGCTGGGAAAGCAGAGACGTTAACAGTGACGTCATGACGTGGCTCTCTCGGCGAAAAAGTCGGTGGAAACGCAAACCAGTTTTTTGCCGGCTCCCCAATTGAACCAACTGCGAACCGGCTCTCGCGCCACCCGAGAGCTGGAACTAGGCTTGCTTTGGTGGAAACGAGGCATAGGAGGAGAGCTAGGAGGAGAGGGCTAGGAGGAGAGCTAGGAGGAGAAAGCTAGAAGGAGAGCTAGGAGGAGAGAGCTAGGAGGAGAGCTAGGAGGAGAGAGCTAGGAGGAGAGCTAGGAGGAGAACTAGGAGGAGAGAGCAAGGAGGAGAGCTAGGAGGAGAGGGCTAGGAGGAGAGAGCTAGGAGGAGAGCTAGGAGGAGAGAGCTAGGAGGAGAGCTAGGAGGAGATCTAGGAGGAGAGAGCTAGAAGGAGAGCTAGGAGGAGAGAGCTAGGAGGAGAGAGCTAGGAGGAGTGCTAGGAGGAGAGAGCTAGGAGGAGAGCTAGGAGGAGAGAGAGCTAGGATAATTAGGAGGAGAGAGAGCTAGGAGGAGAGCTAGGAGAGAGAGCTAGGATGGGAGAGAGCTAGGAGGAGAGAGCTAGGAGGAGAGCTAGGAGAGAGCTAGGAGGAGAGCTAGGAGGAGAGAGCTAGGAGGAGAGCTAGGAGGAGAGCTAGGAGGAGAGAGCTAGGAGGAGAGAGCTAGGAGGAGCTAGGAGGAGAGCTAGGAGGAGAGAGCTAGGAGAGCTAGGAGGGGAGAGAGCTAGGAGGAGAGAGAGCTAGGAGGAGAGAGCTAGGAGGAGAGCTAGGAGGAGAGCTAGGCAGAGAGCTAGGAGGAGAGCTAGGAGGAGAGAGCTAGGAGGAGAGAGCTAGGAGGAGAGCTAGGAGGAGAGAGCTAGGAGGAGAGCTAGGAGGACCGCTAGGAGGAGAGCTAGGAGGAGATCTAGGAGGAGAGAGCTAGGAGGAGAGCTAGGAGGAGAGGGCTAGGAGGAGAGAGCAAGGAGGAGATCTAGGAGGAGAGAGCTAGGAGGAGGGCTACAAGGAGAGAGCTAGGAGGAGAGAGCTAGGAGGAGCGCTAGAAGGAGAGCTAGGAGGAGAGCTAGGAGGAGAGAGCTAGGAGGAGAGAGAGCTAGGAGAATTAGGAGGAGAGAGAGCTAGGAGAGAGAGCTAGGATGGGAGAGAGCTAGGATGAGAGAGAGCTAGGAAGAGAGCTAGGAGGAGAGCTAGGAGGAGAGAGCTAGGAGGAGAGCTAGGAGGAGAGAGCTAGGAGGAGAGCTAGGAGGAGAGAGCTAGGAGGAGAGCTAGGAGGAGATCAAGGAGGAGAGAGCTAGGAGGAGAGAGCTAGGAGGAGCTAGGAGGAGAGAGAGCTAGGAGGAGAATTAGGAGGAGAGAGAGCTAGGATTGGGACCATCATCACATGAAGGAAGGACCATCATCAAAAGCTGCCCCGCATGGGAACCCGGAAGCGGAAGCCACGAGTGAGAGGGACCGCTGGCAAGTTGCTGCCGCGCCTCCTCCGTTGTTTGTGCTGTTTTGTGTTTGCTGAATGTCTTTTACAACTGGACTCTAACCCGTTTAACAGTCTGTACACGCGCTAGTGCTACTGTGCTGTCACTCGGTAGCTTGAAGCCAGCCTCGCCGGTATACGGCCCATCTGTACTGGACTACTTGGGCTCCTCTGTGCTGTGCTCTCTTGACCGGAGAGCGATAGCCTGCTCTGGTGCGCCCCGCAAAGCACACCCGTTCAGAAGTGTCCGCTGCCATTCTGCCAGCTCTCCTGGGTGAAAACCTCCGCCTGTGGATTGCTGCCAGCACGGAGGCTGCCCCGTACAAATTAGCCACTACCGGCTAACCCGTCCCCAGCGCCGTATGCCTGGTTCTCCGCCTCGCACGAAAACCCGCGCCTACAACCAACACGACTGCTCCTCCGCCTCGACAACGCAGGTCTTCATTTAGTTAATTTACTTTTATTTTATTAATTTTTTTCTCCACTTGGATAATCAAACCGCTGCATTACATTGTTTTAGTTTTTTATCTCTTACGTGGATTTTTTAAACTGCTCATATGGAGCGCTCTGTGTGTCTCACGGTCATGAGCGCATCTCTGCTGCTGCGTTACTCTGCAGTGGAGCTGCTACGTCTCCGGTCTTACTCCAGGACCCCGCCAGCTCTGCTTACCCAACACCCTGGTATTCTCAAACGACCAAGATACATTCACCGTGGATCTGGACGAAACATTGAGTACGCAAACCACAACAATAACGAAACAATCCGCTCTTTCTGGTCCACTGAGCCACGCCCCCCTCGCACCGCCCGTACTGTTAATCACAGTGTGTTATCCCCTCTGCTTAAAGCATCCACATATGCACAACTTACCTGTCTGAAACTATGTATGTTTAACATAAGGTCCCTCACCAATAAGGCCCTGCTGGTTTCTGACTTCATTGTGGACAAAACGCTTGATTTTTTATGCCTCACGGACACCTGGCAACAGTCTGATGACTTCTCCCAGCTGAATGCAGCTGCCCCCCGGGGTATGCTTTTATTAGTAAACCCCGTGCCACTGGGAGGGGGGGAGGGCTTGCTGTGTTGTACCGTGAAATCTTTAAAGTCACTGCAGTCACTGTCCCCCATCACTCCTCTTTTGAATGCTTAGCTGTAAAACTCTCTGGCTCCAAACCCACCATCATTATTTCCATCTACAGACCACCAAAGCCCTCTGCTGTTTTTCTCACTGAATTTTCATCACTATAACATCTGTATGGCAATGTCCCCTACTGTTATCCTCTTGGGTGACTTCAACATCCACATCGACGACCCATCGAATGGTTTTGCAAATTATTTCATCTCACTCCTGGACTGCCTCGGTATCACACTCACAACAAAGGGCACACACTGGACTTACTCTGCTGCACTGGCATCACTTCCACTAACCTTGCTGTCACAGAGTTCCCCATTTCTGACCATAAAGCTGTAATTTTTAAAATCCATGCCCCCCTTTCTAAAGCCAAAGAACAACGGTCCATCACCTTCAGAAACATTAAACATATTAACCCCACAGATCTCACCACCCTGATTAACTCCTACCCCAATCCTCCCCCATCCTCCCACACTGCTGACCTGGTGAATCACTACAATAACTGTCTCTCCTCCTCCCTCACTGCCCTGGCTCCCTTGAAAACTCGCAAAGTCTCATTCACCCACTCCGCCCCCTGGTTTACCTCTGAGCTCCGTCAGCTCAAAGCCACAGGCCGCCGACTGGAGCGGCTGTGCAAAAACACCGGACTCTCAGTTCACACCCAAATGTACTCAGATCACCTTCATCACTATAAAAACGCACTTTCCAATGCCAAATCCTCCTATTATTCCAACCTCATCAGCACTGGTAACAACAGAGTTCTCTTCTCCACAGTCAGACACCTACTCCAGCCTCCTCAAACCCGCCCTCCAGACATCTCCACAGATCGATTTCTGCAATTTTTTAACACCATTCACCTACAGCTGGCCTCATCATGCACCTCCTCAAGTGATCCACCCTGGATGGTTACCACTGGCCAACAACTCATCAGCTCCCTCTCCAACTTCACCCCAGCATCGGAATACACCATCTCAGAGCTCATCCGTAAAGCCAAAACCACCACCTGTCAGCTTGATCCTCTTCCCACCACCCTGGTCAAGGCTTGTCTACCAGCCATAACACCCATGGTCACTGACATAATTAACTCATCCCTCACCTCTGGAATTGTACCCCCCTCCCTCAAACTGGCTGCAATCACTCCCATCCTCAAAAAACCCGGTACTGACCCAGCCGATCTGAACCACTACAGGCCCATCTCCAACCTACCCTTCATCTCCAAGACCCTTGAGAGGGTGGTTGCCGCACAGCTTCAGTCCCACCTGGAAATAAATAACCTCCATGAACCCTTTCAATCCGGTTTCCGCCAAAAACACAGCACTGAAACGGCTCTGGTTAAAATCACTGACGACCTCCTCCGTGCAGCGGACTCTGGACTTCTCACCATCCTCATCCTCCTCGACCTCAGCGCTGCATTCGACACCATTTCCCACCCACTACTCCTGGACCGCCTGGCTGGCATTGGGATCACTGGTGTTGCACTCTCCTGGTTCACATCATACCTCACTGACAGACAACAGTTTGTACAACTCGGGAACCAAAAGTCAGGGTGTTCTGTTGCACTGGGTGTCCCCCAGGGGTCAGTACTGGGTCCACTCCTATTCATCACATATCTCCTCCCTCTGGGCAAAATCCTCCGTCACCATGGGGTTCACTTTCACTGTTACGCCGACGACACACAGGTCTACATTTCCTCCAAACCATCCACTGCCCTGCCCCCCACCTCCCTCACCACCTGTCTAGAGGACATCAGGAGCTGGATGAGCAGGAATTTCCTCAAGCTCAACGCTAGCAAAACTGAGGCCCTGCTCATCGGCTCCAAATCCACCCTCACCAAGTCACAAAACAACCCAGCTCCAAACATCATCATCGACGGCTTCCCCATACCATTCTCTTCCCAAGTAAAAAGCCTCGGTGTCATTCTGGACGGCTCCCTCTCATTTGTACCACACATTAAAAACATCACTCGCACTGCCTTCTTCCATCATCGGAACATCTCTAGAGTCCGCTCATCTCTGTCCCAATCCAGCACTGAAATCCTGGTCCACTCATTTGTCACGTCCCGGATTGATTACTGCAATGCACTTCTGACTGGCCTTCCCATCAAACTCCTCAACAGACTGCAAATAATTCAGAACTCTGCTGCCCGGATCATCACCCGCACTAACTCATCTGACCACATCACCCCCGTTCTCATTCAACTACACTGGCTTCCTGTGCGCTACCGGATTGACTATAAAAACCTCTTACTCACCTACGAAGCTCTCCACAATCTAACCCCCATCTACATCACTGACCTCCTTCAGGAGTACACCCCCTCCCGCACCCTCCGCTCTTCCTCCGTTGGACTTCTCACCGTCCCCAGCTCACGCCTCAGCACCATGGGGGCTCCAGCTCTCAGTTGCTGGGCTCCCAGACTCTGGAGCTCCCTGCCGCTACACATCCGACAGTCTGATTCTATAACAACCTACAAAACCCAACTAAAAACCCACCTGTTTAAACTGGCATATCCCTTATAAACGGTACCATCTCTCTTCCTTTCTTCATTTTACTTCCTGTGTTTGTCTTGTTTTAAACCCTGCGGACACTTTGTGAAGTCCACTGTTTTTACTTTTTTATATTTTTATAATTTTAATTTTACTGTAGCATATATGCTCTGTAAGGTGTCCTTGGGTGTCTTGAAAGGCGCCCAACAAATAAAATGTATTATTATTATTATTATTATTAGGAGAGCTAGGAGGGGAGAGAGCTAGGAGGAGAGAGAGCTAGGAGGAGAGAGCTAGGAGGAGAGAGCTAGGAGGAGAGCTAGGAGGAGAGCTAGGCAGAGAGCTAGGAGGAGAGCTAGGAGGAGAGAGCTAGGAGGAGATCAAGGAGGAGAGAGCTAGGAGGAGAGAGCTAGAAGGAGAGAGCTAGGAGGAGCGCTAGAAGGAGAGCTAGGAGGAGAGCTAGGAGGAGAGAGAGCTAGGAGGAGAGCTAGGAGAGAGAGCTAAGATGGGAGAGAGCTAGGAGGAGAGAGAGCTAGGAGGAGAGAGAGCTAGGAGGAGCGCTAGGAGGAGAGCTAGGAGGAGAAAGCTAGGAGGAGAGCTAGGAGGAGAGCTAGGCGGAGAGAGCTAGGAGGAGCACTAGGAGAGCTAGGAGGAGAACTAGGAGGAGAGAGCTAGGAGGAGAGGGCTAGGAGGAGAGCTAGGAGGAGAGCTAGGAGGAGAGAGCTAGGAGGAGAGCTAGGAGGAGAGAGCTAGGAGGAGAGCTAGGAGGAGCACTAGAAGGAGAGCTAGGAGGAGAGAGCTAGAAGGAGAGCTAGGAGGAGAGAAAGCTAGGAGGAGAATTAGGAGGAGAGAGAGCTAGGAGGAGAGCTAGGAGGAGAGCAAGGAGGAGAGAGCTAGGAGTAGAGCTAGGAGGAGAGAGAGATAGGAGGAGAGAGAGCTAGGAGGAGAGCTAGGAGGAGAGAGCTAGGAGGGGAGAGAGTTAGGAGGAGAGAGAGCTAGGAGGAGAGAGCTAGGAGGAGAGAGCTAGGAGGAGCGCTAGGAGGAGAGCTAGGAGGAGAGAGCTAGGAGGAGAGAGCTAGGAGGAGAGCTAGGAGGAGCACTAGAAGGAGAGCCAGGAGGAGAGCTAGGAGGAGAGCTAGGAGGAGAGAGCTAGGAGGAGATCTAGGAGGAGAGCTAGGAGGAGATCTAGGAGGAGAGCTAGGAGGAGAGAGCTAGGAGATAGCTAGGAGGAGAGAGCTATGAGGAGAATTAGGAGGAGAGAGCTAGGAGGAGAGAGCTAGGAGAGCTAGGAGGAGCACTAGAAGGAGAGCTAGGAGGAGAGAGCTAGAAGGAGAGCTAGAAGGAGAGAGAGCTAGGAGGAGAATTAGGAGGAGAGAGAGCTAGGAGGAGAGCTAGGAGGAGAGCTAGGAGGAGAGCAAGGAGGAGAGAGCTAGGAGTAGAGCTAGGAGGAGAGAGAGATAGGAGGAGAGAGAGATAGGAGGAGAGAGAGCTAGGAGGAGAGCTAGGAGGAGAGAGCTAGGAGGGGAGAGAGTTAGGAGGAGAGAGAGCTAGGAGGAGAGAGCTAGGAGGAGCGCTAGGAGGAGCTAGGAGGAGAGAGCTAGGAGGAGAGCTAGGAGGAGCACTAGAAGGAGAGCCAGGAGGAGAGCTAGGAGGAGAGAGCTAGGAGGAGAGCTAGGAGGAGAGCTAGGAGGAGAGAGCTAGGAGGAGAGCTAGGAGGAGAGCTAGGAGGAGATCTAGGAGGAGAGAGCTAGGAGATAGCTAGGAGGAGAGAGCTAGGAGGAGAATTAGGAGGAGAGAGCGCTAGGAGGAGAGCTAGGAGAGCTAGGAGGAGAGAGAGCTAGGAGGAGAGAGAGCTAGGAGGAGAGAGCTAGGAGGAGAGCTAGGAAGAGAGGGCTAGGAGGAGAGCTAGGAGGAGAGCAAGGAGGAGAGAGCTAGGAGAGCAAGGAGGAGAGAGCTAGGAGGAGACAGCTAGGAGGAGAGATATGAGGAGAGCTAGGAGGGCACCAGGGCTGGCTTTTAAAAAGCTCACACACACACACACACACACACACACACACACACATATATATATATATATATATATATATATATATATATATATATATATATATACACACACCATATAGTTGTATGTAGCAAACACACACACACACACAGTGTGTGTGTGTGTGTGTGTGTGTGTGTGTGTGTGTGTGTGTGTGTGTGTGTGTGTGGGGGTGTGTCATCACCAAGCGGCTAACGGTACCTCGTCTGAACTCCTCCAGCATCACGTCCAGCTTGGTGTCGTTGAACACGCTGTGGACGGGGTGCCGGTAGAACTGCGTGATGGTCTTGAGCGGCGTGCAGTCGTCCGGGTCCACGAACGCCAGGTCTTTGACGAACAAAATGTCCACGATGTTGGACCTCTCGTTCTCGTACACAGGGATGCGTGTGAAGCCGCTCTGCATGACGTCGGACATAGTGCAGAAGTCCAGAGTGGCGTCCGAGGAGAGCATGTAGCAGGCAGTCAGGGCCGTGCACACGTCCTCCACCGTCTTGGACCTGAGTTCCAGAGCCCCCTGTATGATGTTCAGCTCCTCTTTCACCAGGTCGTGGTATGGGTCCGTTACGCGCAGCATGGCCACCAACTTTTCCCGCGTGTAGAAGCTGCTGATCTCCTGGTGCAACATGACGTCCAGGATCTTGGACACCGGGTAGGCGATGGGGAAGAACAGCAGCATCAGCAGGCGGGTGGCGCCTAGCGTCTTGGAGGCGATGGCGAGGCTGTGGCGGGAGGCCAGCGAGTGGGGGAGAATCTCACCTATGAAGAAGATCCCCAAAGTACACGAAGCGGTGGAGAGCACAGTCATTCCTAGGATCTGACACATCCACACCACGAAGCAGGTGTTGGTGAGCACGTTGCCGAGCACCACGGTGCACAAGATGTAGTTTCCGTGTTTACGCACCGATTCAATTTTCCGCGCGTATTTCTGCTCCTTTTCGGTGCCGCTGTTCTGCAGAACCCGGAGCTCCACGGGGTCCATGGCCAGCATGCTGATGTTCAGGCCGCTGCACAGCGCCGACAGCGCCAACAACATCACGGACACTCCCGCTTGCAGCCAGAGGTCCGCTGGCGGAGGTCTCTCCACCACTGCTAACCAGAAGTCCCTGGTGCTGAAGTGCTCCCATGTGGTCCCGTCGAAGGCGCACATGGAGTAGTGTTTCACCGCCTCGCCTCGCCGCAGCTCTCTGGCCAAGAGCTCGACGAGGACCGAGTTGTGACTGGAGGAGGACCTGAAGGAGCCCAGCAGTTCGATGTCCGAGCTGCGGCCGTTCTCCAACCCGCAGGGGTTCTCTTTGGGCAGAAGTTTCCTTTCCTCGTGGCCGCTGTCCCCCTCCGGCTCTTCTATGAAAGTGATCCACGGCGCGGCCGCGGCTCCGTTCGCTCCTCGGTGGGTGGTGTTCCTCGGGGTTCGGTGGGTGGTGTTCCTCGGGGTTAGGAGGTGCTGCTGTGCTACCGGAGACACGGAGTAGTACACCCTGAGCATGAAGCGGGTCCCCTCGGTGGCTGTCAGCATCCCATTCCGGACGGATATCTCTTGGCTTTCGGTGTTCTCCGGTCGGACGCCGAGCAGGGCCCGTGTGGCCGGCAGAGGGGAGCAAAAAACGGCCATCAGAAAGACGAGAGCCGCCCCGGGATGCGGGATGGAGAGCAGGGAGCGGCGGGCAGCCATCATGCTGACTGAGCCGCTGGGGGGGGGGGGGGGGGCGGTGAGCGCAGCGTCACGTGGTCTGTGTGTGTGTGTGTGTGTGTGTGCGCGCGCGCCATAACATGATCCGCAGTTCGCTTTCATAAGATACAACTATAAAAGCATAACAAATCAAGCATATTCGTATGCTTAAGTTAACGCAGTGAGGTAGAATAATAGACGCGTCTCTCTCTCTCTCTCTCTCTCTCAGAGAGAGAGAGAGAGAGAGAGAGAGAGAGAGAGAGAGAGAGAGAGAGAGAGAGAGAGAGAGAGAGAGAGAGAGAGAGAGAGGAACCGTTAACGTAAACTGTTTTTACTTCACAAATATTCCACGAGATGGCAGTATTGGCTCTTAAACAACAGCCTCCCTGACCTCCTTCTTCCTCGTGGGGTCGGCCTCCTTCTGCCTTGTGGGGTCGGCCTCCTGCTACCTCGTGGGGTCGGCCTCCTTCTTCGTTGTCTCTATTAATCAAGAGGCCTCGGCATGCAAACCACATTGCTGTTATCAATAGAGTATAGGTTATCATAGAGTGTATAGGTATCAACAGAGTGTATAGGTTATCAATAGAGTATATAGGTTATCAATAGAGTGTATAGGTTATCAACAGAGTGTATAGGTTATCAATAGAGTATAGGTTATCAATAGAGTATATAGGTTATATAGGTTATCAATATAGTGTATAGGTTATCAGTAGAGTATATAGGTTATCAATAGAGTATATAGGTTATCAATAAAGTATATATGTTATCAATAGAGTATATAGGTTATATAGCTTATCAATAGAGTGTATAGGTTATCAATAGAGTGTATAGGTTATCAATAGAGTATATAGGTTATATAGGTTATCAATATAGTGTATAGGTTATCAGTAGAGTATATAGGTTATCAATAGAGTATATAGGTTATCAATAAAGTATATATGTTATCAATAGAGTATATAGGTTATATAGCTTATCAATAGAGTGTATAGGTTATCAATAGAGTGTATAGGTTATCAATAGAGTATATAGGTTATATAGGTTATCAATATAGTGTATAGGTTATCAGTAGAGTATATAGGTTATCAGTAGAGTATATAGGTTATCAATAGAGTATATAGGTTATCAATAGAGTATATAGGTTATCAATAGAGTATATAGGTTATCAATAGAGTGTATAGGTTATCAATAGAGTGTATAGGTTATCAATAGAGTGTATAGGTTATCAATAGAGTGTATAGGTTATCAATAAAGTATATAGGTTATATAGGTTATCAATAGAGTATATTGTAGGGGATGCAAGGAACGTAATTCACCAGGCAAAGGGTGTGTTAGGGGTAATGGGGCACGGTCCCTTTAAGCAGGTGTTTGGGGTTGGGCTTAAAGATGACAGCCAGGTTGGTGTGTAAGGGATTGATGTTTGGAGTTGTAGCTGAGGAGTGCAGCTCAACATGACAGGAGGATATGCAAATAAATGACACACGGATTTGTGTTGTCAACCAAAGAAACTGTGTCATTGTATTCCACGAGTTCCTACATTGGTGACCCGACGTAAGGTGGACGCTTCCGCTACGTATTTTTTCTTTTTTTTTCTTTTGCTGGGAACATGACTACAAACGCAGTTTCATTGAAACTACCCGAGTTCTGGGAATCATCAGCCTCGGCATGGTTTGCTCAAACAGAGGCGCAGTTGGCGCTGCGGGACGTTACCACGGATACCACCAAATACTACTATGTGGTGTCAGCCCTGGGAAATTCAACAGCCAGCAGAGTTGTGAGCCTCCTCAAACGCCCTCCGTACGATACGCTCAAGGCTCACCTGCTGAAGACATTTGAACTTTCCGATACCGAGCGGGCCAGCCGGCTGTTCTCTCTACAAGGGCTCGGGGACAGCAAACCTTCTGAGCTGATGGATAGAATGCTGGATTTATTGGGGGAGCACAAACCCGATTTCCTGTTCGTCCAACTCTTCCTGCGACAGCTACCTGTTACGGTACGCGCTGCTCTGGCCAACACCACTATAAAAGACGATTGCCGTGCGTTGGCCGAGGAGGCGGATAGAGTTTTTCTGGTCGCTCAGCAGCCCGGTGCTGCAGCGGTTTGTTCGGCCCAATCCTTTTCGCCACCGCCAGGAGACATGACGGTCGCCGCCGCCGCGACAGCTCCTCGCAGGCAGTAAGACGCCAAAGCAGGCTGTGGACTGGTCGGCGGAGAGAGACCAAGCCTTTCGGGACGCCAAGACGGCCCTAGCTAACGCCACCATGCTGGCACACCCGGCTCTCAAAGCCCCGATCGCCATCACCACAGATGCCTCAGACTTTGCCATTGGCGCAGTGTTTGAGCAGTGGGTAAGCGGGGCAAGGTGTCTGAGCCGTGGTCCGCCCGTCAACAGCGACAACTCGCATACGTCTCGGAGTTCACCACTGACGTGCAGCATGTGGCAGGTAAAGACAACCTCGTCGCCGACTGCCTCTCCCGGGCCATAGCAGGGGCAGTCCACTTGGGACTGGATTACGCCGGGATGGCGGCAGACCAGGCTGCCGACACTGAGGGGCGAGACGGGAGGCCAGCGACCTCAAGCCTGCAGTTGGAGGACGTGGCTTTCGACGGTGCTGGCGTCACGCTCCTGTGTGATGTCTCTACGGGGCAGCCACGCCCCATCGTTCCCACGGGGTGGAGGCGACGGATTTTTGAAGCCGTCCACGGCCTCTCCCACCCGGGTAGGAGACCAACGCAGAGGCTAGTATCTGCCATGTTTGTCTGGCCCGGGCTTAAAAAAGACGTGAGAGACTGGGCCAACGCCTGTGTGGAGTGCCAGCGCGCTAAAGTGCATCGCCACACCAAGGCCCCCTGGAGCAGTTCCTGGTTCCGGAAAGGAGGTTCGATCATGTGAACATAGATATAGTGGGTCCGCTGCCCCCCTCGCAAGGTTTTAGTTACCTCTTGACCATGGTAGACAGGACCACCCGTTGGCCGGAGGCCGTTCCACTGTCAGCTATTCAGATTCAGATTCAGATTCAGAAAACTTTATTAATCCCGAGGGAAATTAAGGTGCAACAGTTGACACAGGGGGAATAAATGCACACACAAGAATACTAAAACCTAAGCTAAAAAACAAAAACAACAACTAACTAAAATAAAAACTATTATAAACAAAAATAGTTAAAATAATTCTAAATGAAGTCTAAATGTATTGATAAGTGAAGATAATTACAGTATTATAACAGTAGTACGTAGGTATATACAATACACAACAATACGTATAGTGCAAATTGGCAGTAATAATATATTAATAAATAATTCGACTGAAAAGTGACATGTGAAAAAGTGAAAAAGTGAAAAGTGAATTCGGAATTGAAATATAATTTGCAGTGCAAAGTACAATGAGATGATTACAGTGCGTTGACCAAAAATAAAATAAAAATAAAAATAAGTACGTTGGCCTCAGGTCACTGAGTCTCCACTGTCCCTCTCACGACCCGAGGTAGAGGAATTATAGAGTCTAATAGCCACAGGAAGAAAGGACTTCCTATGGCGTTCTGTGGTGCACCTGGGTGGAATGAGTCTGTTGCTAAAGGTGCTTCTATATGAGGTCAGCACCTGATGGAGAGGGTGAGAGTTGTTGTCAAGGATACTACGCAGCTTGCGCAGCATCCTCCTCTCAGACCACCAACAAGGAGTCCAGCTGGACCCCCAGGACAGCGCCAGCCTTCCTGACAATCCTGCTGATCTTATTGGCGTCTGCTGATCTCAACCTGCTACCCCAGCACACGACTCCGGAGAAGATGGCACTGGCTACCACCGACTGGTAGAACACATTCAGCATCTTGTTGCAAACGTTGAAGGACCGGAGCCTCCGCAGGAAGTAAAGACGGCTCTGGCCCTTCTTGTAGACCGCCTCAGAGTTCTTGGCCCAGACCAGTTTGTTGTCCAGATGAACTCCCAGGTATTTATATTCCTGGACAGCTTCAGCGGACACACCCTTGATGGAAATGGGTGTGGGTGTGGATTTCCTCCTGCGGAAGTCCACCACCATCTCCTTCGTCTTGTCAGTGTTGAGCTGCATATGGTTCAGCTCACACCACTCAACGAAGGAGAGACTACGACAGCCGCCGAGGTGGCCAGGGCCTTCATTGGAACCTGGGTTGCCCGGTTTGGTACTCCGGCCGATCTATCTTCGGACCGGGGCCCACAGTTCACGTCAGAGCTCTGGAACACGGTCGCCGAGAGCCTGGGCATGAAGCTACACCGGACCACGTCATACCATCCACAGGCCAATGGATTATGCGAGCGTTTTCATCAGTCGATGAAAGCCGCGCTGCGGGCCAGCCTTACAGACAGCAGCTGGCTCGACAGACTCCCGTGGGTCATGCTGGGTCTCAGGACGGCCCCCAAGGAAGACCTCCAATCCTCATCTGCTGAGCTGGTTTACGGTCAGCCGCTGCGGGTCCCAGGGGATTTCATCCCTACCGTTACAGCCCCCTGGTCGGCCGCCCAGCAACGGACGGCTCTGCTGGATAAGGCTAGGGCCTTCGCACCAGTCCCCACTTCACAGCATGGCCTCCCTCGGTCGCACGACGCCCACCGGGACCCTTTGCGGCCTCCCTACGACGGTCCATTCCGGGTCCAGGAGGCGGGAGACAAGTACTTTGTTGTGGACATGGCCGGGAAACTAGAACATGTTTCTATAGATCGCCTGAAACCAGCTCACATGGACTTGAGCAAGCCGGTGGATCTAGCCCAGCCCCCACGGCGGGGACGGCCCCCTACCTTGCCCCAGATCCCGGGTAAGGCCCTGGGGGCCCCCTCGCCACCCTTCCAGCACCCACTTGACCATAGAGCCCCTGATACATTCCCTACGGCGGTGCCGCCCACCACGTTGGTCAGGCGGAGCCGTTATGGCAGAGCGCTCCGCCCTCCGCGTAAATTGACTGTTATTAGGGTGAATTCTGGGGGGAGGCATGTAGGGGATGCAAGGAACGTAATTCACCAGGCAAAGGGTGTGTTAGGGGTAATGGGGCACGGTCCCTTTAAGCAGGTGTTTGGGGTTGGGCTTAAAGATGACAGCCAGGTTGGTGTGTAAGGGATTGATGTTTGGAGTTGTAGCTGAGGAGTGCAGCTCAACATGACAGGAGGATATGCAAATAAATGACACACGGATTTGTGTTGTCAACCAAAGAAACTGTGTCATTGTATTCCACGAGTTCCTACAATATAGGTTATCAATATAGTGTATAGGTTATCAATAGAGTATATAGGTTATCAATAGAGTATATAGGTTATCAATAGAGTGTATAGGTTATCAATAGAGTGTATAGGTTATCAATAGAGTATATAGGTTATCAATATAGTGTATAGGTTATCAATAGAGTATACAGGTTATCAATAGAGTATATAGGTTATCAATAGAGTGTATAGGTTATCAATAGAGTATATAGGTTATCAATAGAGTGTATAGGTTATCAATAGAGTATATAGGTTATCAATAGAGTATATAGGTTATCAACACTGGCTGGTTACTCCACACTGGCTACCACACTGGCTACCTCGGGAGTTTACAGCGGTAACCGTGACCGCTGTTTACATTCCCCCACAAGCCAACACGGACACAGCGCTGAAGGAACTGTATGGGGCTATCAGCGACCAGGAGTCGGCCCACCCCGAGGCTGCTCTCATCGTGGCGGGGGACTTCAACAAGGCGAACCTGAAGAAGGTTCTCCCGAAGTTCTACCAAAACATAAAGAGCAACACACGGGGCGAGCGGATCCTCGACCACTGCTACACTCCCTTCCGTGATGGCTACAAGGCCCTCCTCCGCCCACCGTTCGGCAAATCAGATCACCGCTCTATCCAGCTACTCCCCGCCTGAAGCAGCAACCGATCGCTGTGAGGGAGGTCCAATGCTGGTCGGACCAATCAGATTCTACGCTGCAGGATTGTTTTGATCACGCTGACTGGCACATGTTCCGCGTTGCCTCGGACAATAACATCAACGAGTACGCGTCGTCGGTCACCGGGTTCATCAAGAAGTGCATAGATGACGTTCCGACCAAGTCGGTTCAGATATATCCCAACCAGAAACCGTGGATTAACGGCGATGTTCGCGCTGCCCTACATGCGCGTAACACCGCCTTTGGTTCCGGGAATACGGAGGAATATACGAGAGCCCGTTACGACCTCCGTAAGACCATCGTCACTGCCAAGCGGGAGTATAAGGACAGAGTGGAAGATAAATTCAAGAACGACGATGCGAGGGGTATGTGGCAGGGCACCTTTAAGCGGCTGAACATCCGTAAGGCGGCAGGCCCCGACGACATCCCGGGCCGCGTCCTCAGAGCATGCGCAGACCAGTTGGCAGGAGTCTTTGCAGACATCTTCAACCTCTCCCTGTCCCAGGCTGTTGTCCCCGCGGTCTTCAAGATATCCACCATCGTGCCTGTCCCTAAACAAACCAAGGTAACATGCCTGAATGACTACAGACCTGTGGCCCTCACCTCGATCGTTAGCAAATGCTTCGAGAGGTTGGTCAAGGACTTTATTTGCTCCGTGTTACCTACCACGCTGGACCCATGGCAATTTGCATATCGTCAAAATAGATCCACGGACGACGCAATTGCCATGGCCCTCCACACTGCCCTTTCCCACCTGGAGGGAAAGAACTGTTATGTGCGAATGCTGTTTGTGGACTACAGCTCAGCATTCAACACAATAGTTCCGGCCAAGCTCGACACCAAGCTGAGAGGTCTAGGCGTACCCCCATCCATGTGCAGCTGGATACTGGACCTCCTGTCGGACCGCCGCCAGGTGGTGAGGATGGGCAGCACCACATCAGAGCCACTGACCCTCAACACGGGAGCCCCCCAGGGATGCGTGCTGAGCCCTCTCCTCTACTCCCTCTACACCCACGACTGCATGGCTATGCACAGCTCCAACGTCATCGTCAAGTTTGCTGACGACACGACAGTGATGGGCCTGATCGCCGGCGACGACGAGACAGCCTACAGGGAGGAGGTCGGATCGCTGGAGCAGTGGTGCCAGGAGAACAGCCTCGCCCTCAATGTCAAGAAGACCAAGGAGCTGATCGTGGACTTCAGGAGGCAGAGGGGAGAGCACAGCCCTATCTCCATCGACGGCGTTGCAGTAGAGAGGGTCAGCAGCTTCAAGTTCCTCGGCGTGCACATCTCCGAGGACCTCACATGGTCCACGCACACCACACACGTGGTGAAAAGGGCCCAACAACGCCTGTATTTTCTCAGGCATCTGAAGAAATTCAGCATGGGCCCCCGCATCCTGAGAACATTCTACAACGGCACCATCGAGAGTGTTCTTACAGGGTGTATCACCGCCTGGTACGGGAACTGCACTGCACTCGAGCGCAGAGCGCTTCAAAGGGTGGTGCGGACGGCCCAGTATATCGTTGGAGGTGAGCTCCCCTCCCTCCTGGACATTTACAACCAGCGGTGCGTGGCCAAGGCCAAACAAATTATAAAAGACATTGCCCACCCCAGCCACGAACTGTACTCACTATTACCGTCAGGCAGGCGATACCGCAGTATCAAGTGTCGTACAAATAGGCTTAGAGATAGCTTCCACAGTCAGGCCATCAGGCTGCTGAACAAGGGCGTATAACATATAACAATGTATATTTTATTACATTGATTTATATATACATATTGCTCTTTTCTGTGCTGATTTTTGCATTTTATAAATTGCATTTTTTATTTTTATTTTATATTCTTTATTCTATTTTTATTCTATTTTTATCTATTTTTATCTTATTTTATAACTGCTGTCTGTCGTCGGGTATTGCACACAAGATTTTCACATCACTGCTTATACTAAACTGTAAACTGTGAAGTGACAATAAACTTGACTTGACTTGACTTGACTTGACAATAGAGTGGAAAGGTTATCAATAGAGTGTATATAGAGTATATAGGTTATCAATAGAGTATATAGGTTATCAATAGAGTGTATAGATTATCAATAGAGTGTATATAGAGTATATAGGTTATCAATATAGTGTATAGGTTATCAGTAGCGTATATAGGTTATCAATATAGTATATAGGTTATCAATAGAGTATATAGGTTATCAATAGAGTATATAGGTTATCAATAGAGTGTATAGGTTATCAATAGAGTGTATATAGAGTATATAGGTTATCAATAGAGTGTATAGGTTATCAGTAGAGTATATAGGTTATCAATAGAGTGTATAGGTTATCAATAGAGTGTATAGGTTATCAATAGAGTATATAGGTTATCAATAGAGTGTATAGGTTATCAATAGAGTATATAGGTTATCAATAGAGTATATAGGTTATCAATAGAGTATAGGTTATCAATAGAGTATATAGGTTATCAATAGAGTGTATAGGTTATCAATAGAGTGTATAGGTTATCAATAGAGTGTATATAGAGTATATAGGTTATCAATAGAGTATATAGGTTATCAATAGAGTGTATAGATTATCAATAGAGTGTATATAGAGTATATATGTTATCAATATAGTGTATAGGTTATCAGTAGAGTATATAGGTTATCAATATAGTATATAGGTTATCAATAGAGTATATAGGTTATCAATAGAGTATATAGGTTATCAATAGAGTGTATATAGAGTATATAGGTTATCAATATAGTGTATAGGTTATCAGTAGAGTATATAGGTTATCAATATAGTATATAGGTTATCAATAGAGTATATAGGTTATATAGGTTATCAATAGAGTATAGGTTGTCAATATAGTATAGAGTATATGAAGCGGGGTGAAATGACAGGTATGAATGAGTGGGCGTTGCTAAGAGGGGAGTTGCGTGAATGAGTTTGTGCGTACGTCTATCTGCTTCTCCACAGGTGTTCTCAATCGCTCCCATGATTGGGAGAGTAGAAATGCCGGTGCTTCCGTTCTACAGGGCCGGCTTTTCTTCCACGTACCCGGGGGAATCAGAGGGCTCGAACGACGGAGACGGGCCGACGATTCTACATCAAACCGCACCAGAGATCTTCTTACAAACGCCTAAATTCATCACAGCAAAGCGCGCACTGGACTGGGCCAGCCGACCATGCAGCGTGGAGATTGGCGAGAGACCTAACCTGCAACGCCATCAACTCATCACAGCAAAGGGAAGTCCAACTACCATGGCTTGTGTGTGACTTGAACAACGCCAGTGTTTGCCTGCTTATTATGTGTGTCTGGCGGCGGATCTTGCCTTCCCCTCCTCCTACCCGCAGCACACCGGACCAGCCAACCATCGTGGAGCGTCGGGCTACGATTTTGGATTTCGGGAACGACCAACACCTATCCACGGACGCCTATCGCGAACGCCCCGCTCCCTGGACTTCCACCGAGAGTCACAGGACTGAGCAACGTCACTGACACTGACGTGCTGAGATTCCCTATCACCCCTCCCCCGATTGGACGAGACTGGTGGACGGCCTTGAGTGGACGGCGTTATCCAAGCGAACTATCCTCACTATCAGGTTTAGTAGTTGTAGGTGTAACAGTATGGTTGTGGGACCAGTGTAGTCAGCTGCAGCTGTGTGTTGTGTTTTGCATGCCTTACTGGGTACAGCCTACAGCCTACCCCATACTGTTTTGCAGTTTAGTTGCAGTGGTACAGTTTTGCAGTGGTGCGTTTTGCGGTGTGGTTATAGTGATACGGTTTACTGGATGCAGTGTAATTTTAGAGCAGCAGCACTCGGACTCTCCATCAGGGGGAGCCAAATTGGACTACCCTGTCTTAGAGGTTGATTTTATACTTTTTGATATTGTGCTCGCCCCGATCATGGGGAATGTGTTTTAAAAGAAGTTGTAATAAAATGATTGTTAAATATATATCGCCTCCTCTTGTTATGTAACTCAAGGGTCATTATTATAACCTGTACCGCTACATATATAGGTTATCAATAGAGTATATAGGTTATCAATAGAGTATATAGGTTATCAATAGTCAAGTCAAGTCAAGTTTATTGTCACTTCACAGTTTACACAAGTATAAAGCAGTGATGTGAAAATCTTGTGTGCAATACCCGACGACAGACAGCAGTTATAAAATAAGATAAAAATAGAATAAAGTAAAAAATTTGAAATAAAAATGCAATTTATAAAATGCAAAAATCAGCACAGAAAAGAGCAATATGTATATATAAATCAATGTAATAAAATATACATTGTTATATGCTATACGCCCTTGTTCAGCAGCCTGATGGCCTGACACTGGAAGCTATCTCTAAGCCTATTTGTACGGCACTTGATACTGCGGTATCGCCTGCCTGACGGTAATAGTGAGTACAGTTCGTGGCTGGGGTGGGCACTGTCTTTTATAATTCGTTTGGCCTTGGCCACGCACCGCTGATTGTAAATATCCAGGAGGGAGGGGAGCTCACCTCCAACGATATACTAGGCCGTCCGCACCACCCTTTGAAGCACTCTGCGCTCGAGTGCAGTGCAGTTCCCGTACCAGGCGGTGATACACCCTGTTAGAACACTCTCGATGGTGCCGTTGTAGAATGTTCTCAGGATGCGGGGGCCCATGCTGAATTTCTTCAGACGCCTGAGAAAATACAGGCGTTGTTGGGCCCTTTTCACCACGTGTGTGGTGTGCGTGGACCATGTGAGGTCCTCGGAGATGTGCACGCCGAGGAACTTGAAGCTGCTGACCCTCTCTACTGCAACGCCGTCGATGGAGATAGGGCTGTGCTCTCCCCTCTGCCTCCTGAAGTCCACGATCAGCTCCTTGGTCTTCTTGACGTTGAGGGCGAGGCTGTTCTCCTGGCACCACTGCTCCAGCGATCCGACCTCCTCCCTGTAGGCTGTCTCGTCGTCGCCGGCGATCAGGCCCATCACTGTCGTGTCGTCAGCAAACTTGACGATGACGTTGGAGCTGTGCATAGCCATGCAGTCGTGGGTGTAGAGGGAGTAGAGGAGAGGGCTCAGCACGCATCCCTGGGGGGCTCCCGTGTTGAGGGTTGAATAGAGTGTATAGGTTATCAATAGTGTATAGGTTATCAATAGTGTATATAGAGTATATAGGTTATCAATAGAGTATATAGGTTATCAATAGAGTACATAGGTTATCAATAGAGTATATAGGTTATATAGGTTATCAATAGAGTATATAGGTTATCAATAAAGTATATAGGTTATCAATAAAGTATATATGTTATCGCCTCCTCTTGTTGTGTAACTCAAGGGTCATTATTATAACCTGTACCGCTACATATATAGGTTATCAATAGAGTATATAGGTTATCAATAGAGTATATAGGTTATCAATAGAGTATATAGGTTTTCAATAGAGTATATAGGTTATCAATAGTGTATATATAGAGTATATAGGTTATCAATAGAGTATATTGGTTATCAATAGAGTATATTGGTTATCAATAGAGTATATAGGTTATCAATAGTGTATATATAGAGTATATAGGTTATCAATAGAGTATATATGTTATCAATAGAGTATAGGTTATCAATAGAGAATATCGTTTATCAATAGTGTATAGGTTATCAATAGAGTATATAGGTTATCAATAGAGTGTATATAGGTTATATAGGTTATCAATAGTGTATAGGTTATCAATAGAGTATATAGATTATCAATAGAGTAAATAGGTTATCAATAGTGTATAGTATATCAATAGAGTATATATGTTATCAATAGTGTATATAGGTTATCAATAGAGTATATAGGTTATATAGGTTATCAATAGTGTATAGGTTATCAATAGAGTATATAGGTTATCAATAGAGCGTATAGGTTATCAATAGAGTATATAGGTTGTATAGGTTATCAATAGAGTATATAGGTTATCAATAAAGTATATATGTTATCAATAGAGTATATAGGTTATCAATAGAGTATATAGGTTATCAATAAAGTATATATGTTATCAATAGAGTATATAGGTTATCAATAGAGTATATAGGTTATATAGGTTATCAATAGAATGTATAGGTTATCAATAGAGTATATAGGTTATCAATAGAGTATATAGCTTATCAATAGAGTATATATAGAGTATATAGGTTATCAATAGAGTACATAGGATATCAATAGAGTATATAGGTTATAAATAGAGTATATTGGTTATCAATAGAGTATATAGGTTATCAATAGAGTATATAGGTTATCAATAGAGTATAGGTTATCAGTAGAGTATATAGGTTATCAATATAGAATATAAGTTATCAATAGAGTATATTGGTTATCAATAGAGTATATAGGTTATCAATAGAGTATATAGGTTATAAATAGAGTGTATAGGTTATCAATAGAGTATATAGTTTATCAATAGAGTATATAGGTTATCAATAGAGTGTATAGGTTATCAATAGAGTGTATATAGAGTATATAGGTTATCAATAGAGTATATCGGTTATCAATAGAGTGTATAGATTATCAATAGAGTGTATATAGAGTATATAGGTTATCAATATAGTGTATATAGAGTATATAGGTTATCAATATAGTGTATAGGTTATCAGTAGAGTATATAGGTTATCAATATAGTATATAGGTTATCAATAGAGTATATAGGTTATCAATAGAGAATATCGTTTATCAATAGAGTGTATAGGTTATAGGTTATATAGGTTATCAATAGAGTATATAGGTTATCAATAGAGTATATAGGTTTTCAATAGAGTATATAGGTTATCAATAGTGTATATATAGAGTATATAGGTTATCAATAGAGTATATATAGGTTATATAGGTTATCAATAGAGTGTATAGGTTATCAATAGAGTATATAGGTTATCAATAGAGTATATAGGTTATCAATAGAGTATATAGGTTATCAATAGAGTATATAGGTTATAGGTTATATAGGTTATCAATAGAGTATATAGGTTATCAATAGAGTATATAGGTTTTCAATAGAGTATATAGGTTATCAATAGTGTATATATAGAGTATATAGGTTATCAATAGAGTATATATGTTATCAATAGAGTATAGGTTATCAATAGAGAATATCGTTTATCAATAGAGTGTATAGGTTATCAATAGAGTATACAGGTTATCAATAGAGTATATAGGTTATCAATAGAGTATATTGGTTATAAATAGAGTATATAGGTTATCAATAGAGTATATAGGTTATCAATAGTGTATATATAGAGTATATAGGTTATCAATAGAGTATAGGTTATCAATAGAGAATATCGTTTATCAATAGAGTGTATAGGTTATCAATAGAGTATATAGGTTATCAATAGAGTGTATATAGGTTATATAGGTTATCAATAGAGTGTATAGGTTATCAATAGAGTATATAGATTATCAATAGAGTAAATAGGTTATCAATAGAGTGTATAGTATATCAATAGAGTATATATGTTATCAATAGAGTATATAGGTTATCAATAGAGTATATAGGTTATATAGGTTATCAATAGAGTGTATAGGTTATCAATAGAGTGTATAGGTTATCAATAGAGTATATAGGTTATCAATAGAGCGTATAGATTATCAATAGAGTATATAGGTTATATAGGTTATCAATAGAGTATATAGGTTATCAATAAAGTATATATGTTATCAATAGAGTATATAGGTTATCATAGAGTATATAGGTTATATAGGTTATCAATAGAATGTATAGGTTATCAATAGAGTATATAGGTTATCAATAGAGTATATAGCTTATCAATAGAGTATATATAGAGTATATAGGTTATCAATAGAGTACATAGGATATCAATAGAGTATATAGGTTATAAATAGAGTATATTGGTTATCAATAGAGTATATAGGTTATCAATAGAGTATATAGGTTATCAATAGAGTATATATAGAGTATATAGGTTATCAATAGAGTACATTTGATATCAATAGAGTATATAGGTTATCAATAGAGTATAGGTTATCAGTAGAGTATATAGGTTATCAATATAGAATATAAGTTATCAATAGAGTATATTGGTTATCAATAGAGTATATAGGTTATCAATAGAGTATATAGGTTATAAATAGAGTGTATAGGTTATCAATAGAGTATATAGGTTATCAATAGAGTATATAGGTTATCAATAGAGTGTATAGGTTATCAATAGAGTGTATATAGAGTATATAGGTTATCAATAGAGTATATCGGTTATCAATAGAGTGTATAGATTATCAATAGAGTGTATATAGAGTATATAGGTTATCAATATAGTGTATATAGAGTATATAGGTTATCAATATAGTGTATAGGTTATCAGTAGAGTATATAGGTTATCAATATAGTATATAGGTTATCAATAGAGTATATAGGTTATCAATAGAGTATATAGGTTATCAATAGAGTATATAGGTTATAGGTTATATAGGTTATCAATAGAGTATATAGGTTATCAATAGAGTATATAGGTTATAGGTTATCAGTAGAGTATATAGGTTATCAATATAGTATATAGGTTATCAATAGAGAATATCGTTTATCAATAGTGTATAGGTTATCAATAGAGTATATAGGTTATCAATAGAGTGTATATAGGTTATATAGGTTATCAATAGAGTGTATAGGTTATCAATAGAGTATATAGATTATCAATAGAGTAAATAGGTTATCAATAGAGTGTATAGTATATCAATAGAGTATATATGTTATCAATAGAGTATATAGGTTATCAATAGAGTATATAGGTTATATAGGTTATCAATAGAGTGTATAGGTTATCAATAGAGTGTATAGGTTATCAATAGAGTATATAGGTTATCAATAGAGCGTATAGGTTATATAGGTTATCAATAGAGTATATAGGTTATCAATAAAGTATATATGTTATCAATAGAGTATATAGGTTATCAATAGAGTATATAGGTTATATAGGTTATCAATAGAATGTATAGGTTATCAATAGAGTATATAGGTTATCAATAGAGTATATAGCTTATCAATAGAGTATATATAGAGTATATAGGTTATCAATAGAGTACATAGGATATCAATAGAGTATATAGGTTATAAATAGAGTATATTGGTTATCAATAGAGTATATAGGTTATCAATAGAGTATATAGGTTATCAATAGAGTATATATAGAGTATATAGGTTATCAATAGAGTACATTTGATATCAATAGAGTATATAGGTTATCAATAGAGTATAGGTTATCAGTAGAGTATATAGGTTATCAATATAGAATATAAGTTATCAATAGAGTATATTGGTTATCAATAGAGTATATAGGTTATCAATAGAGTATATAGGTTATAAATAGAGTGTATAGGTTATCAATAGAGTATATAGGTTATCAATAGAGTGTATAGGTTATCAATAGAGTGTATATAGAGTATATAGGTTATCAATAGAGTATATCGGTTATCAATAGAGTGTATAGATTATCAATAGAGTGTATATAGAGTATATAGGTTATCAATATAGTGTATATAGAGTATATAGGTTATCAATATAGTGTATAGGTTATCAGTAGAGTATATAGGTTATCAATAGAGAATATCGTTTATCAATAGTGTATAGGTTATCAATAGAGTATATAGGTTATCAATAGAGTGTATATAGGTTATATAGGTTATCAATAGAGTGTATAGGTTATCAATAGAGTATATAGATTATCAATAGAGTAAATAGGTTATCAATAGAGTGTATAGTATATCAATAGAGTATATATGTTATCAATAGAGTATATAGGTTATCAATAGAGTATATAGGTTATATAGGTTATCAATAGAGTGTATAGGTTATCAATAGAGTGTATAGGTTATCAATAGAGTATATAGGTTATCAATAGAGCGTATAGGTTATATAGGTTATCAATAGAGTATATAGGTTATCAATAAAGTATATATGTTATCAATAGAGTATATAGGTTATCAATAGAGTATATAGGTTATTTAGGTTATCAATAGAATGTATAGGTTATCAATAGAGTATATAGGTTATCAATAGAGTATATAGCTTATCAATAGAGTATATATAGAGTATATAGGTTATCAATAGAGTACATAGGATATCAATAGAGTATATAGGTTATAAATAGAGTATATTGGTTATCAATAGAGTATATAGGTTATCAATAGAGTATATAGGTTATCAATAGAGTATAGGTTATCAGTAGAGTATATAGGTTATCAATATAGAATATAAGTTATCAATAGAGTATATTGGTTATCAATAGAGTATATAGGTTATCAATAGAGTATATAGGTTATAAATAGAGTGTATAGGTTATCAATAGAGTATATAGTTTATCAATAGAGTATATAGGTTATCAATAGAGTGTATAGGTTATCAATAGAGTGTATATAGAGTATATAGGTTATCAATAGAGTATATCGGTTATCAATAGAGTGTATAGATTATCAATAGAGTGTATATAGAGTATATAGGTTATCAATATAGTGTATATAGAGTATATAGGTTATCAATATAGTGTATAGGTTATCAGTAGAGTATATAGGTTATCAATATAGTATATAGGTTATCAATAGAGTATATAGGTTATCAATAGAGAATATCGTTTATCAATAGAGTGTATAGGTTATAGGTTATATAGGTTATCAATAGAGTATATAGGTTATCAATAGAGTATATAGGTTTTCAATAGAGTATATAGGTTATCAATAGTGTATATATAGAGTATATAGGTTATCAATAGAGTATATATAGGTTATATAGGTTATCAATAGAGTGTATAGGTTATCAATAGAGTATATAGGTTATCAATAGAGTATATAGGTTATCAATAGAGTATATAGGTTATCAATAGAGTATATAGGTTATAGGTTATATAGGTTATCAATAGAGTATATAGGTTATCAATAGAGTATATAGGTTTTCAATAGAGTATATAGGTTATCAATAGTGTATATATAGAGTATATAGGTTATCAATAGAGTATATATGTTATCAATAGAGTATAGGTTATCAATAGAGAATATCGTTTATCAATAGAGTGTATAGGTTATCAATAGAGTATACAGGTTATCAATAGAGTATATAGGTTATCAATAGAGTATATTGGTTATCAATAGAGTATATAGGTTATCAATAGAGTATATAGGTTATCAATAGTGTATATATAGAGTATATAGGTTATCAATAGAGTATAGGTTATCAATAGAGAATATCGTTTATCAATAGAGTGTATAGGTTATCAATAGAGTATATAGGTTATCAATAGAGTGTATATAGGTTATATAGGTTATCAATAGAGTGTATAGGTTATCAATAGAGTATATAGATTATCAATAGAGTAAATAGGTTATCAATAGAGTGTATAGTATATCAATAGAGTATATATGTTATCAATAGAGTATATAGGTTATCAATAGAGTATATAGGTTATATAGGTTATCAATAGAGTGTATAGGTTATCAATAGAGTGTATAGGTTATCAATAGAGTATATAGGTTATCAATAGAGCGTATAGATTATCAATAGAGTATATAGGTTATATAGGTTATCAATAGAGTATATAGGTTATCAATAAAGTATATATGTTATCAATAGAGTATATAGGTTATCAATAGAGTATATAGGTTATATAGGTTATCAATAGAATGTATAGGTTATCAATAGAGTATATAGGTTATCAATAGAGTATATAGCTTATCAATAGAGTATATATAGAGTATATAGGTTATCAATAGAGTACATAGGATATCAATAGAGTATATAGGTTATAAATAGAGTATATTGGTTATCAATAGAGTATATAGGTTATCAATAGAGTATATAGGTTATCAATAGAGTATATATAGAGTATATAGGTTATCAATAGAGTACATTTGATATCAATAGAGTATATAGGTTATCAATAGAGTATAGGTTATCAGTAGAGTATATAGGTTATCAATATAGAATATAAGTTATCAATAGAGTATATTGGTTATCAATAGAGTATATAGGTTATCAATAGAGTATATAGGTTATAAATAGAGTGTATAGGTTATCAATAGAGTATATAGGTTATCAATAGAGTATATAGGTTATCAATAGAGTGTATAGGTTATCAATAGAGTGTATATAGAGTATATAGGTTATCAATAGAGTATATCGGTTATCAATAGAGTGTATAGATTATCAATAGAGTGTATATAGAGTATATAGGTTATCAATATAGTGTATATAGAGTATATAGGTTATCAATATAGTGTATAGGTTATCAGTAGAGTATATAGGTTATCAATATAGTATATAGGTTATCAATAGAGTATATAGGTTATCAATAGAGTATATAGGTTATCAATAGAGTATATAGGTTATAGGTTATATAGGTTATCAATAGAGTATATAGGTTATCAATAGAGTATATAGGTTATAGGTTATCAGTAGAGTATATAGGTTATCAATATAGTATATAGGTTATCAATAGAGTATATAGGTTATCAACAGAGTATATAGGTTATCAATAGAGTATATAGGTTATAGGTTATATAGGTTATCAGTAGAGTATATAGGTTATCAATAGAGAATATCGTTTATCAATAGTGTATAGGTTATCAATAGAGTATATAGGTTATCAATAGAGTGTATATAGGTTATATAGGTTATCAATAGAGTGTATAGGTTATCAATAGAGTATATAGATTATCAATAGAGTAAATAGGTTATCAATAGAGTGTATAGTATATCAATAGAGTATATATGTTATCAATAGAGTATATAGGTTATCAATAGAGTATATAGGTTATATAGGTTATCAATAGAGTGTATAGGTTATCAATAGAGTGTATAGGTTATCAATAGAGTATATAGGTTATCAATAGAGCGTATAGGTTATATAGGTTATCAATAGAGTATATAGGTTATCAATAAAGTATATATGTTATCAATAGAGTATATAGGTTATCAATAGAGTATATAGGTTATATAGGTTATCAATTGAATGTATAGGTTATCAATAGAGTATATAGGTTATCAATAGAGTATATAGCTTATCAATAGAGTATATATAGAGTATATAGGTTATCAATAGAGTACATAGGATATCAATAGAGTATATAGGTTATAAATAGAGTATATTGGTTATCAATAGAGTATATAGGTTATCAATAGAGTATATAGGTTATCAATAGAGTATATATAGAGTATATAGGTTATCAATAGAGTACATTTGATATCAATAGAGTATATAGGTTATCAATAGAGTATAGGTTATCAGTAGAGTATATAGGTTATCAATATAGAATATAAGTTATCAATAGAGTATATTGGTTATCAATAGAGTATATAGGTTATCAATAGAGTATATAGGTTATAAATAGAGTGTATAGGTTATCAATATAGATATAAGTTATCAATAGAGTATATGGTTATCAATAGAGTATATAGGTTATCAATAGAGTATATAGGTTATCAATAGAGTGTATAGGTTATCAATAGAGTATATAGTTTATCAATAGAGTATATAGGTTATCAATAGAGTGTATAGGTTATCAATAGAGTGTATATAGAGTATATAGGTTATCAATAGAGTATATAGGTTATCAATAGAGTATATAGGTTATATAGGTTATCAATAGAGTGTATAGGTTATCAATAGAGTGTATAGGTTATCAATAGAGTATATAGGTTATCAATAGAGTGTATAGGTTATATAGGTTATCAATAGAGTATATAGGTTATCAATAAAGTATATATGTTATCAATAGAGTATATAGGTTATCAATAGAGTATATAGGTTATATAGGTTATCAATAGAATGTATAGGTTATCAATAGAGTATATAGGTTATCAATAGAGTATATAGCTTATCAATAGAGTATATATAGAGTATATAGGTTATCAATAGAGTACATAGGATATCAATAGAGTATATAGGTTATAAATAGAGTATATTGGTTATCAATAGAGTATATAGGTTATCAATAGAGTATATAGGTTATCAATAGAGTATATATAGAGTATATAGGTTATCAATAGAGTACATTTGATATCAATAGAGTATATAGGTTATCAATAGAGTATAGGTTATCAGTAGAGTATATAGGTTATCAATATAGAATATAAGTTATCAATAGAGTATATTGGTTATCAATAGAGTATATAGGTTATCAATAGAGTATATAGGTTATAAATAGAGTGTATAGGTTATCAATAGAGTATATAGGTTATCAATAGAGTGTATAGGTTATCAATAGAGTGTATATAGAGTATATAGGTTATCAATAGAGTATATCGGTTATCAATAGAGTGTATAGATTATCAATAGAGTGTATATAGAGTATATAGGTTATCAATATAGTGTATATAGAGTATATAGGTTATCAATATAGTGTATAGGTTATCAGTAGAGTATATAGGTTATCAATAGAGAATATCGTTTATCAATAGTGTATAGGTTATCAATAGAGTATATAGGTTATCAATAGAGTGTATATAGGTTATATAGGTTATCAATAGAGTGTATAGGTTATCAATAGAGTATATAGATTATCAATAGAGTAAATAGGTTATCAATAGAGTGTATAGTATATCAATAGAGTATATATGTTATCAATAGAGTATATAGGTTATCAATAGAGTATATAGGTTATATAGGTTATCAATAGAGTGTATAGGTTATCAATAGAGTGTATAGGTTATCAATAGAGTATATAGGTTATCAATAGAGCGTATAGGTTATATAGGTTATCAATAGAGTATATAGGTTATCAATAAAGTATATATGTTATCAATAGAGTATATAGGTTATCAATAGAGTATATAGGTTATTTAGGTTATCAATAGAATGTATAGGTTATCAATAGAGTATATAGGTTATCAATAGAGTATATAGCTTATCAATAGAGTATATATAGAGTATATAGGTTATCAATAGAGTACATAGGATATCAATAGAGTATATAGGTTATAAATAGAGTATATTGGTTATCAATAGAGTATATAGGTTATCAATAGAGTATATAGGTTATCAATAGAGTATAGGTTATCAGTAGAGTATATAGGTTATCAATATAGAATATAAGTTATCAATAGAGTATATTGGTTATCAATAGAGTATATAGGTTATCAATAGAGTATATAGGTTATAAATAGAGTGTATAGGTTATCAATAGAGTATATAGTTTATCAATAGAGTATATAGGTTATCAATAGAGTGTATAGGTTATCAATAGAGTGTATATAGAGTATATAGGTTATCAATAGAGTATATCGGTTATCAATAGAGTGTATAGATTATCAATAGAGTGTATATAGAGTATATAGGTTATCAATATAGTGTATATAGAGTATATAGGTTATCAATATAGTGTATAGGTTATCAGTAGAGTATATAGGTTATCAATATAGTATATAGGTTATCAATAGAGTATATAGGTTATCAATAGAGAATATCGTTTATCAATAGAGTGTATAGGTTATAGGTTATATAGGTTATCAATAGAGTATATAGGTTATCAATAGAGTATATAGGTTTTCAATAGAGTATATAGGTTATCAATAGTGTATATATAGAGTATATAGGTTATCAATAGAGTATATATAGGTTATATAGGTTATCAATAGAGTGTATAGGTTATCAATAGAGTATATAGGTTATCAATAGAGTATATAGGTTATCAATAGAGTATATAGGTTATCAATAGAGTATATAGGTTATAGGTTATATAGGTTATCAATAGAGTATATAGGTTATCAATAGAGTATATAGGTTTTCAATAGAGTATATAGGTTATCAATAGTGTATATATAGAGTATATAGGTTATCAATAGAGTATATATGTTATCAATAGAGTATAGGTTATCAATAGAGAATATCGTTTATCAATAGAGTGTATAGGTTATCAATAGAGTATACAGGTTATCAATAGAGTATATAGGTTATCAATAGAGTATATTGGTTATCAATAGAGTATATAGGTTATCAATAGAGTATATAGGTTATCAATAGTGTATATATAGAGTATATAGGTTATCAATAGAGTATAGGTTATCAATAGAGAATATCGTTTATCAATAGAGTGTATAGGTTATCAATAGAGTATATAGGTTATCAATAGAGTGTATATAGGTTATATAGGTTATCAATAGAGTGTATAGGTTATCAATAGAGTATATAGATTATCAATAGAGTAAATAGGTTATCAATAGAGTGTATAGTATATCAATAGAGTATATATGTTATCAATAGAGTATATAGGTTATCAATAGAGTATATAGGTTATATAGGTTATCAATAGAGTGTATAGGTTATCAATAGAGTGTATAGGTTATCAATAGAGTATATAGGTTATCAATAGAGCGTATAGATTATCAATAGAGTATATAGGTTATATAGGTTATCAATAGAGTATATAGGTTATCAATAAAGTATATATGTTATCAATAGAGTATATAGGTTATCAATAGAGTATATAGGTTATATAGGTTATCAATAGAATGTATAGGTTATCAATAGAGTATATAGGTTATCAATAGAGTATATAGCTTATCAATAGAGTATATATAGAGTATATAGGTTATCAATAGAGTACATAGGATATCAATAGAGTATATAGGTTATAAATAGAGTATATTGGTTATCAATAGAGTATATAGGTTATCAATAGAGTATATAGGTTATCAATAGAGTATATATAGAGTATATAGGTTATCAATAGAGTACATTTGATATCAATAGAGTATATAGGTTATCAATAGAGTATAGGTTATCAGTAGAGTATATAGGTTATCAATATAGAATATAAGTTATCAATAGAGTATATTGGTTATCAATAGAGTATATAGGTTATCAATAGAGTATATAGGTTATAAATAGAGTGTATAGGTTATCAATAGAGTATATAGGTTATCAATAGAGTGTATAGGTTATCAATAGAGTGTATATAGAGTATATAGGTTATCAATAGAGTATATCGGTTATCAATAGAGTGTATAGATTATCAATAGAGTGTATATAGAGTATATAGGTTATCAATATAGTGTATATAGAGTATATAGGTTATCAATATAGTGTATAGGTTATCAGTAGAGTATATAGGTTATCAATATAGTATATAGGTTATCAATAGAGTATATAGGTTATCAATAGAGTATATAGGTTATCAATAGAGTATATAGGTTATAGGTTATATAGGTTATCAATAGAGTATATAGGTTATCAATAGAGTATATAGGTTATAGGTTATCAGTAGAGTATATAGGTTATCAATATAGTATATAGGTTATCAATAGAGTATATAGGTTATCAACAGAGTATATAGGTTATCAATAGAGTATATAGGTTATAGGTTATATAGGTTATCAGTAGAGTATATAGGTTATCAATAGAGAATATCGTTTATCAATAGTGTATAGGTTATCAATAGAGTATATAGGTTATCAATAGAGTGTATATAGGTTATATAGGTTATCAATAGAGTGTATAGGTTATCAATAGAGTATATAGATTATCAATAGAGTAAATAGGTTATCAATAGAGTGTATAGTATATCAATAGAGTATATATGTTATCAATAGAGTATATAGGTTATCAATAGAGTATATAGGTTATATAGGTTATCAATAGAGTGTATAGGTTATCAATAGAGTGTATAGGTTATCAATAGAGTATATAGGTTATCAATAGAGCGTATAGGTTATATAGGTTATCAATAGAGTATATAGGTTATCAATAAAGTATATATGTTATCAATAGAGTATATAGGTTATCAATAGAGTATATAGGTTATATAGGTTATCAATAGAATGTATAGGTTATCAATAGAGTATATAGGTTATCAATAGAGTATATAGCTTATCAATAGAGTATATATAGAGTATATAGGTTATCAATAGAGTACATAGGATATCAATAGAGTATATAGGTTATAAATAGAGTATATTGGTTATCAATAGAGTATATAGGTTATGAATAGAGTATATAGGTTATCAATAGAGTATATATAGAGTATATAGGTTATCAATAGAGTACATTTGATATCAATAGAGTATATAGGTTATCAATAGAGTATAGGTTATCAGTAGAGTATATAGGTTATCAATATAGAATATAAGTTATCAATAGAGTATATTGGTTATCAATAGAGTATATAGGTTATCAATAGAGTATATAGGTTATAAATAGAGTGTATAGGTTATCAATAGAGTATATAGGTTATCAATAGAGTGTATAGGTTATCAATAGAGTGTATATAGAGTATATAGGTTATCAATAGAGTATATCGGTTATCAATAGAGTGTATAGATTATCAATAGAGTGTATATAGAGTATATAGGTTATCAATATAGTGTATATAGAGTATATAGGTTATCAATATAGTGTATAGGTTATCAGTAGAGTATATAGGTTATCAATATAGTATATAGGTTATCAATAGAGTATATAGGTTATCAATAGAGTATATAGGTTATCAATAGAGTATATAGGTTATCAATAGAGTGTATAGGTTATCAATAGAGTGTATATAGAGTATATAGATTATCAATATAGTGTATAGGTTATCAGTAGAGTATATAGGTTATCAATATAGTATATAGGTTATCAATAGAGTATATAGGTTATCAATAGAGTATATAGGTTATCAATAGAGTATATAGGTTATAGGTTATATAGGTTATCAATAGAGTATATAGGTTATCAATAGATATATAGGTTTTCAATAGAGTATATAGGTTATCAATAGTGTATATATAGAGTATATAGGTTATCAATAGAGTATATATGTTATCAATAGAGTATAGGTTATCAATAGAGAATATCGTTTATCAATAGAGTGTATAGGTTATCAATAGAGTATATAGGTTATCAATAGAGTATATAGGTTATCAATAGAGTATATTGGTTATCAATAGAGTATATAGGTTATCAATAGAGTATATAGGTTATCAATAGTGTATATATAGAGTATATAGGTTATCAATAGAGAATATCGTTTATCAATAGAGTGTATAGGTTATCAATAGAGTATATAGGTTATCAATAGAGTGTATATAGGTTATATAGGTTATCAATAGAGTGTATAGGTTATCAATAGAGTATATAGATTATCAATAGAGTAAATAGGTTATCAATAGAGTGTATAGTATATCAATAGAGTATATATGTTATCAATAGAGTATATAGGTTATCAATAGAGTATATAGGTTATTTAGGTTATCAATAGAGTGTATAGGTTATCAATAGAGTGTATAGGTTATCAATAGAGTATATAGGTTATCAATAGAGCGTATAGGTTATCAATAGAGTATATAGGTTATATAGGTTATCAATAGAGTATATAGGTTATCAATAAAGTATATATGTTATCAATAGAGTATATAGGTTATCAATAGAGTATATAGGTTATATAGGTTATCAATAGAATGTATAGGTTATCAATAGAGTATATAGGTTATCAATAGAGTATATAGCTTATCAATAGAGTATATATAGAGTATATAGGTTATCAATAGAGTACATAGGATATCAATAGAGTATATAGGTTATAAATAGAGTATATTGGTTATCAATAGAGTATATAGGTTATCAATAGAGTATATAGGTTATCAATAGAGTATATATAGAGTATATAGGTTATCAATAGAGTACATTTGATATCAATAGAGTATATAGGTTATCAATAGAGTATAGGTTATCAGTAGAGTATATAGGTTATCAATATAGAATATAAGTTATCAATAGAGTATATTGGTTATCAATAGAGTATATTGGTTATCAATAGAGTATATAGGTTATCAATAGAGTATATAGGTTATCAATAGAGTGTATAGGTTATCAATAGAGTGTATATAGAGTATATAGGTTATCAATAGAGTATATCGGTTATCAATAGAGTGTATAGATTCTCAATAGAGTGTATATAGAGTATATAGGTTATCAATATAGTGTATATAGAGTATATAGGTTATCAATATAGTGTATAGGTTATCAATAGAGTATATAGGTATATAGGTTATCAATAGAGTATATAGGTTATCAATAGAGTATATAGGTTATCAATAGAGTATATAGGTTATCAATAGAGTATATAGGTATATAGGTTATCAATAGATGTATAGGTTATCAATAGAGTATATAGGTTATCAATAGAGTATATAGTTATCAATAGAGTATATATAGAGTATATAGGTTATCAATAGAGTACATAGGATATCAATAGAGTATATAGGTTATCAATAGATATATAGGTGATCAATAGAGTATATAGGTTATATAGGTTATCAATAGAGTATATAGGTTATCAATAGAGTATATAGGTTATCAATAGAGTATATAGGTTATCAATAGAGTATATAGGTTATCAATAGATGTATAGGTTATCAATAGAGTGTATATAGAGTATATAGGTTATCAATATAGTGTATAGGTTATCAGTAGAGTATATAGGTTATCAATATAGTATATAGGTTATCAATAGAGTATATAGGTTATCAATAGAGTATATAGGTTATAGGTTATATAGGTTATCAATAGAGTATATAGGTTATCAATAGAGTATATAGGTTTTCAATAGAGTATATAGGTTATCAATAGTGTATATATAGAGTATATAGGTTATCAATAGAGTATATATGTTATCAATAGAGTATAGGTTATCAATAGAGAATATCGTTTATCAATAGAGTGTATAGGTTATCAATAGAGTATATAGGTTATCAATAGAGTATATAGGTTATCAATAGAGTATATGGTTATCAATAGAGTATATAGGTTATCAATAGAGTATATAGGTTATCAATAGAGTATATAGGTTTTCAATAGAGTATATAGGTTATCAATAGTGGATATATAGAGTATATAGGTTATCAATAGAGTATATATGTTATCAATAGAGTATAGGTTATCAATAGAGAATATCGTTTATCAATAGAGTGTATAGGTTATCAATAGAGTATATAGGTTATCAATAGAGTATATAGGTTATATAGGTTATCAATAGAGTGTATAGGTTATCAATAGAGTGTATAGGTTATCAATAGAGTATATAGGTTATCAATAGAGCATATAGGTTATCAATAGAGTATATAGGTTATATAGGTTATCAATAGAGTATATAGGTTATCAATAAAGTATATATGTTATCAATAGAGTATATAGGTTATCAATAGAGCGTATAGGTTATCAATAGAGTATATAGGTTATATAGGTTATCAATAGAGTATATAGGTTATCAATAAAGTATATATGTTATCAATAGAGTATATAGGTTATCAATAGAGTATATAGGTTATATAGGTTATCAATAGAATGTATAGGTTATCAATAGAGTATATAGGTTATCAACTAAATATAGTGGCTATTCCTTCACTTAATTTTAGCCACTGCCCCAGCGATAGAAGAGTTGTTTTAACGCACCTTTGTCGTAGATCCGGACGCCGTGCGCATGTTCATTGTGAAAATAATAAACTCAAATATTTCAAACTCAAATATCCTACCAAAACGTTGTAGGCCAGCGCAATAGACAAACTATGTTCATGTGTGTGTGTGTTTGTGTGTGAAAGGTAGAAAGTAGATGATAGATGTATGTGTATGTGTATGTGTATGTGTATGTAGGTGAACCACATCTTCTATTTTGAATCACCTACATACACATACACATACACATACATCTATCATCTACTTTCTACCTTTCACACACAAACACACACACACATGAACATAGTTTGTCTATTGCGCTGGCCTACAACGTTTTGGTAGGATATTTGAGTTTGAAATATTTGAGTTTATTATTTTCACAATGAACATGCGCACGGCGTCCGGATCTACGACAAAGGTGCGTTAAAACAACTCTTCTATCGCTGGGGCAGTGGCTAAAATTAAGTGAAGGAATAGCCACTATAGGTTATATAGGTTATCAGTAGAGTATATAGGTTATCAATAGAGTATATAGGTTATCAATAGAGTATAGGTTATCAATATAGTATATAGGTTATCAATAGAGTACATAGGTTATCAATAGAGTATATAGGTTATCAATAGAGTATATAGGTTTTCAATAGAGTATATAGGTTATCAATAGTGTATATATAGAGTATATAGGTTATCAATAGAGAATATATGTTATCAATAGAGTATAGGTTATCAATAGAGAATATCGTTTATCAATAGAGTGTATATGTTATCAATAGAGTATATAGGTTATCAATAGAGTATATAGGTTATATAGGTTATCAATAGAGTGTATAGGTTATCAATAGAGTATATAGATTATCAATAGAGTATATAAGTTATCAATATAGTGTATAGGTTATCAATAGAGTATATAGGTTATCAATAGAGTATATAGGTTATCAATAGAGTGTACAGGTTATCAATATAGTGTATATAGAGTATATAGGTTATCAATATAGTGTATAGGTTATCAGAAGAGTATATAGGTTATCAATAGAGTATATAGGTTATCAATAGAGTATATAGGTTATCAATAGAGTATATAGGTTATCAATAGAGTATATAGGTTATCAATAAAGTATATATGTTATCAATAGAGTATATAGGTTATCAATAGAGTATAAAGGTTATATAGGTTATCAATAGAGTGTATAGGTTATCAATAGAGTATATAGGTTATCAATAGAGTGTATAGGTTATCAATAGAGTATATAGGTTATATAGGTATCAATAGAGTATATAGGTTATCAATAGAGTATATAGGTTATATAGGTTATCAATAGAGTATATAGGTTATATAGGTTATCAATAGAGTATATAGGTTATCAATAGAGTATATAGGTTATCAATAGAGTATATAGGTTACCAATAGAGTATATAGGTTATATAGGTTATCAATAGAGTATATAGGTTACCAATAGAGTATATAGGTTATAGGTTATATAGGTTATCAGTAGAGTATATAGGTTATCAATAGAGTATATAGGTTACCAATAGAGTATATAGGTTACCAATAGAGTATATAGGTTATCAATAGAGTATATAGGTTATCAGTAGAGTATATAGGTTATCAATAGAGTATATAGGTTATCAATAGAGTATAGGTTATCAATAGAGTATATAGGTTATCAATAGAGTATATATAGAGTATATAGGTTATCAATAGAGTATATAGGTTATCAATAGAGTGTATAGGTTATCAATAGAGTGTATATAGAGTATATAGGTTATCAATATAGTGTATAGGTTATCAGTAGAGTATATAGGTTATCAATAGAGTATATAGGTTATCAATAGAGTATATAGGTTATCAATAGAGTATATAGGTTATAGGTTATATAGGTTATCAATAGAGTATATAGGTTATCAATAGAGTATATAGGTTATAGGTTATCAGTAGAGTATATAGGTTATCAATATAGTATATAGGTTATCAATAGAGTATATAGGTTATCAATAGAGTATATCGGTTATCAATAGAGTTTATAGGTTATCAATAGAGTATATAGGTTATAGGTTATATAGGTTATCAGTAGAGTATATAGGTTATCAATAGAGTATATAGGTTATCAATAGAGTATAGGTTATCAATATAGTATATAGGTTATCAATAGAGTACATAGGTTATCAATAGAGTATATAGGTTATCAATAGAGTATATAGGTTATCAATAGTGTATATATAGAGTATATAGGTTATCAATAGAGTATATATGTTATCAATAGAGTATAGGTTATCAATAGAGAATATCGTTTATCAATAGAGTGTATATGTTATCAATAGAGTATATAGGTTATCAATAGAGTATATAGGTTATATAGGTTATCAATAGAGTGTATAGGTTATCAATAGAGTATATAGATTATCAATAGAGTATATAAGTTATCAATATAGTGTATAGGTTATCAATAGAGTATATAGGTTATCAATAGAGTATATAGGTTATCAATAGAGTGTACAGGTTATCAATATAGTGTATATAGAGTATATAGGTTATCAATATAGTGTATAGGTTATCAGAAGAGTATATAGGTTATCAATAGAGTATATAGGTTATCAATAGAGTATATAGGTTATCAATAGAGTATATAGGTTATCAATAGAGTATATAGGTTATCAATAAAGTATATAGGTTATCAATAGAGTATATAGGTTATCAATAGAGTATAAAGGTTATATAGGTTATCAATAGAGTGTATAGGTTATCAATAGAGTGTATAGGTTATCAATAGAGTATATAGGTTATCAATAGAGTGTATAGGTTATCAATAGAGTATATAGGTTATATAGGTTATCAATAGAGTATATAGGTTATATAGGTTATCAATAGAGTATATAGGTTATCAATAGAGTATATAGGTTACCAATAGAGTATATAGGTTATCAATAGAGTATATAGGTTATCAGTAGAGTATATAGGTTATCAATAGAGTATATAGGTTATCAATAGAGTATATAGGTTATCAATAGAGCGTATAGGTTATCAATAGAGTATATAGGTTATATAGGTTATCAATAGAGTATATAGGTTATCAATAGAGTGTATAGGTTATCAGTAGAGTATATAGGTTATCAATATAGTATATAGGTTATCAATAGAGTATATAGGTTATCAATAGAGTATATTGGTTATCAATAGAGTATATAGGTTATCAATAGAGTATATATAGAGTATATAGGTTACCAATAGAGTATATAGGTTATAAATAGAGTATGTAGGTTATCAATAGAGTATATATAGAGTATATAGGTTACCAATAGAGTATATAGGTTATCAGTAGAGTATATAGGTTATCAGTAGAGTATATAGGTTATCAATATAGAATCTAGGTTATCAATAGAGTATATATGTTATCAATAGAGTGTATAGGTTATCAGTAGAGTATATAGGTTATCAATAGAGTATAAAGGTTATATAGGTTATCAATAGAGTATATAGGTTATCAATCGAGTATATATAGAGTATATAGGTTATCAATAGAGTATATAGGTTACCAATAGAGTATATATAGAGTATATAGGTTATCAATAGAGTATATAGGTTACCAATAGAGTATATAGGTTATCAATAGAGTATATAGGTTATCAGTAGAGTATATAGGTTATCAATAGAGTATATAGGTTATCAATAGAGTATATAGGTTATCAGTAGAGTATATAGGTTATCAATAGAGTATATAGGTTATCAATTGACTATATAGGTTATCAATAGAGTATATAGGTTATCAATAGAGTATATAGGTTACCAATAGAGTATATAGGTTATCAGTAGAGTATATAGGTTATCAGTAGAGTGTATAGGTTATCAATAGAGTATATAGGTTATCAATAGAGTATATAGGTTATCAGTAGAGTATATAGGTTATCAATAGAGTATATAGGTTATCAATTGACTATATAGGTTATCAATAGAGTATATAGGTTATCAATAGAGTATATAGGTTATCAATTGACTATATAGGTTATCAATAGAGTATATAGGTTATCAATACAGTACATAGGTTATCAATTGACTATATAGGTTATCAATAAAGTATAAATGTTATCAATAGAGTATATATGTTTTCAATACAGTATATAGGTTATAGGTGTATAGGTTATCAATAGAATATATAGGTTATCAATAGAGTATATATAGAGTATATAGGTTATCAATAGAGTATAAAGGTTATATAGGTTATCAATAGAGTATATAGGTTATCAATCGAGTATATATAGAGTATATAGGTTATCAATAGAGTATATAGGTTACCAATAGAGTATATATAGAGTATATAGGTTATCAATAGAGTATATAGGTTACCAATAGAGTATAAAGGTTATATAGGTTATCAATAGAGTATATAGGTTATCAATCGAGTATATATAGAGTATATAGGTTATCAATAGAGTATATAGGTTACCAATAGAGTATATATAGAGTATATAGGTTATCAATAGAGTATATAGGTTACCAATAGAGTATATAGGTTATCAATAGAGTATATAGGTTATCAGTAGAGTATATAGGTTATCAATAGAGTATATAGGTTATCAATAGAGTATATAGGTTATCAGTAGAGTATATAGGTTATCAATAGAGTATATAGGTTATCAATTGACTATATAGGTTATCAATAGAGTATATAGGTTATCAATAGAGTATATAGGTTATCAATTGACTATATAGGTTATCAATAGAGTATATAGGTTATCAATAGAGTATATAGGTTATCAATAGAGTATATATAGAGTATATAGGTTATCAATAGAGTATATAGGTTATCAATTGATTATATAGGTTATCAATAAAGTATAAATGTTATCAATAGAGTATATATGTTTTCAATACAGTATATAGGTTATAAGTTGTATAGGTTATCAATAGAGTATATAGGTTATCAATAAAATATATAGGTTATCAATAGAGTATATAGGTTATAGGTTATATAGGTTATCAATAGAGTATATAGGTTATCAATCGAGTATATATAGAGTATATAGGTTATCAATAGAGTATATAGGTTACCAATAGAGTATATATAGAGTATATAGGTTATCAATAGAGTATATAGGTTATCAGTAGAGTATATAGGTTATCAATAGAGTATATAGGTTATCAATTGACTATATAGGTTATCAATAGAGTATATAGGTTATCAATAGAGTATATAGGTTATCAATTGACTATATAGGTTATCAATAGAGTATATAGGTTATCAATACAGTATATAGGTTATCAATTGACTATATAGGTTATTAATAAAGTATAAATGTTATCAATAGAGTATATATGTTTTCAATACAGTATATAGGTTATAGGTTATATAGGTTATCAATAGAGTATATAGGTTATCAATAGAGTATATAGGTTTTCAATAGAGTATATATAGACTATATAGGTTATCAATATAGTATATAGGTTATCAATAGAGTATATAGGTTATCAATAGAGTATATAGGTTATCAGTAGAGTATATAGGT
>CM051018.1:26212500-26217500 GCA_027704905.1 Muraenolepis orangiensis
CTTGTCATGGCGCGTGTTAGAACCCAGTTAGAACCCAGTTAGAACCCAGTTAGAACCCAGTTAGAACCCAGTTAGAACACGGGAACCAGGCAGGGCAGGTAGATCTGGGACAGGCTGGTTCGGGAAACAGACAAGAGCGGTCGGAGGCGGGCGGTCAGGGAACAGAAGGGAGGGAGCTCCACGGCAGGCAGGGTCGTCTTGTATCAGTCAGGTTTACAATCTGGAGTGAAGTCAGTACTGGCCTGATCGGCAATGAGATCAACTGGTGAGGGGGTGTGGCTACCGGAGTGAGGTGGAGGCATGGTGAAGAGAATGCAGACTGTGACAATACTCTGGCAGTCAGTCTGAAGTGTTTGTTGAGTTAAATAAGGTTTTAAGTTAGTTTTTTTGGTCTTGGGGTTTTGGTTAACATGGCTCCATCCTACCCAGCCGTCTGGACAGCTGTCAGTTGACAGTGTGTGGAGCTGTTGTCTTGAAGAACCTCCTGAAGATGTGCTGATTGTTCTCCGTAAAGCTGAGTTGTGAGCAGAGTGAATTTTAGGATGTACAGACGATTTGAAAATGTAGGTTCTGAAAGATCACCAAAAACATGACAGTTTGAAAGCACAATCAGATGTCTAAATGCTGACCACTTCCCAGGTATTCTTGTCAGGCCCAAACTGGTTAGATGGGACAGGATAAAAACGGTTATAGTTTAACTCTAATGTTAAGTGAAACGGGGACATACACAATCCCAGTCTAATAGCCCTTAAAACAGTCTAAAATGTAGTGGTTGTATTTACTTTCAGAGGCCCTGAGGCCATCTGTCAGTATGACCAATTACTCAATCATCCTCTTGACCTCCTGGCTGCTAGCTTGGAGGTCACCATCAGACTGCATCAACACAACTCGCTTCCTCTGCCTAGAAAATAGAGAGTAAAAGCAGCGTACAGTCAATAACCTGGTCATAATAACATGTCATTAATGACCAGGTCAGGGTCACGCTCATGGAGGCCTACAGGTGAGGCTGTGGATAGTGGGGTTTGAACCTTGAACCTTTTGTCATATTTACAAGTATTTCTTTGTCATTTAGCAGATGCTTTAATCCAAGGCGACCTACAGTGAATCCAGATACTGGTCATTTAGGAGGAGGTTACAGATTTGGTACTGATTGAAGCCTCCTTCTAAAAACTACTGACTGAAGCCTCCTTCTCCTGGTAGAACCCAATGCGTACCGTGGGATGGTGGGCCGCTCGCTGAACACCAGCCAGCTGGCTCAGGACTACGCTGTCCTCCGCGCCCTTCTGCAGTCCGTCCGCTTCTACCAGCGCGCCCAGCTCTACGGACCCAACGCCGGCCGCCCACGCAAGAACGCCATCCTGCTGTTGGACACGTGAGTTAGCTGCTGTCGGGGGAACTACCCTGACTTAAAATGACTTAGAATGACTTAAAATTTGTTTAGATGACTTAGAATGACTTACAATGACTTAGAATTAGTTAAAATGACTTAGAATGACCTAGAATGAGTTACACTGGCTTAGAATGACCTAGAATGACTAAGTCATTCTAAGTCATTTTAACTTTAAGAATGACTCACAATGACTAAGAATGACCTAGAATGACTAAGAATGAGTTAGAATGACTAAGAATGACCTAGAATGACCTAGAATGAGTTACAATGACTAAGAATGACCTAGAATGACTAAGAATGACTCACAATGACTAAGAATGACCTAGAATGACTAAGAATGAGTTACAATGACTAAGAATGACCTAGAATGACTAAGAATGACTCACAATGACTAAGAATGACCTAGAATGACTAAGAATGAGTTACAATGAGTTAGGATGAGTTAGGATGGGTTAGGATGAGTTAGGATTAGTTAGGATGAGTTAGGATGAGTTAGGATGGTTTAGGATGAGTTAGGATGGGTTAGGATGAGTTAGGATGAGTTAGGATGAGTTAGGATGGGTTAGGATGAGTTAGGATGAGTTAGGATGAGTTAGGATGAGTTAGGATGGGGAGAAAGGAGAGAAGCGCCGGTGCCCCTGTCTTGTGAATGGAGCAGGAAGACTCTGGTTAGTTGAGATAGCGAAGTGTGTGTGTGTGTGTGTGTGTTTGTGTGTGTGTGTGTGTGTGTGTGTGTGTGTGTGTGTGTGTGTGTGTGTGTGTGTGTGTGTGTGTGTGTGTGTGTGTGTGTGCGTGTGTGTGTGTGTGTGTGTGTGTGTGTGTGTGTGCGTGTGTGTCGCAAAGCATACACACACACACACTGGTAGACACACACACTGTGTGGGTTCCTGGGTGTTCATGAGGTTTCACCGCCTGTAGTTTAAAGTCTCTGATCCACTTCTTCTCTGTCAGAGTAAAATAAAGTGTGTCTCGATTGATGGTGTGGCAGCACAACTTCCCATCTGCTGTCATTACTAAGAGAGAGAGAGAGAGAGAGAGAGAGAGAGAGAGAGAGAGAGAGAGAGAGAGAGAGAGAGAGAGAGAGAGAGAGAGAGAGAGAGAGAGGAGAGAGAGAGAGAGAGAGAGAGAGAGAGAGAGAGAGAGAGAGAGAGAGGAGAGGGAGAGAGGGAGACTTAGAGTTCCCATGGGTCCCGTGTGTCATCTAGTGACAGAGTGTTTGACTGTAGGCTGGGTGTTGCCAGCTCTCAGGGATCCAGCGCTAAGTGGACAGCAGACTAAACACGCTGGAGAAAGTTGTGTTTCTGTGACATGAGGAGCCCCCGCCCCCACACACACACACACACACACACACACACACACACACATACACACACACACACACACACACACACATACACACATACACACACACTCATGTAGTTAATTGGTGTTTGTTTACAGGCTGAATTCACTTGGTGAGGCGTGTGTTCCAGGGAATGAAAGAACATTCTTTAGCCTTACCTTAAACATATCCCACACCTAGCACTCCACTTAGAACTCATAGTACTATAGTACTCAAAGTACTATAGTACCATAGTACTCATAGTCCTCATAGTACTATAGTACCATAGTACTCATAGTCCTCATAGTACTATAGTACCATAGTACTCATAGTCCTCATAGTACCATAGTAATCATAGTCCTCATAGTACTATAGTACCATAGTACTCATAGTCCTCATAGTACTCCCACTAACAGGTCACTGTGTTCCCTCCATCTTGTCACGCTCTCTGGTCCGCAGGTTCATGAAGATCTCGGGATCTGTGGTGGATGCGGTTACCTGGCAACAGTAGGTATCTTACCCTTTGTTCTCCTAGCATTTATAGTATTTCTATTATTTCTATTATTTCTTCCAAACTCCAAACGGATAAAAAATCCACATTATTGCTTCCTTACGACAGCAGTGGGACCGGACACAGATAGGCTCTCTCACTATTCCATAAAAGATTCATATAATCATACAAATCATCCCTTTGTCTGAACTGACACATGCAGGACAGCATCACACACACACACACACACACACAAACACACACACACACACACACACACACACACACACAAACACACACACACACACACACACACACACACACACACACACACACACACACACACACAAACACACACACACACACACACACACACACACACACAAACACACACACACACACACACACAAACACACACACACACACACACGCACAAACACAAACACACACACACACACACACGCGCACAAACACAAACACACACGCACAAACACAAACACACACACGCACACACACACGCACACACACAGACACACACACACACACACACACACACACACACACACACATACACTCACACATACACGCACAAACACACACACACACACACATACACTCACACACACACGCACATACACACACAGACACATACACTCACACACACACGCACAAACACACACAGACACACACACACACACATACACTCACACACATGCACAAACACACACACACAGACACACACACACACACACACATACACTCACACACACACGCACAAACATACACAGACACACACACACACACAGGCTTCTGAGACTCGGTAAACAGGGCTCAGCATGTGGGAGGGGATTGAAGGTCAGGTCTACCTCGGAGGCCGGGGTGTCAGTGAGGCTAAAGTCAAACCACATGGCCCAGCCTGTCCTCTCTTTCAATTACAGCCTCTAAGACTCTGCCTCCCGCCCAGCGGGCTGACTGGAGGTTTGACCTCTGAGGTTTGACCTCTGAGGTTTGATCTCTGAGGTTTGACCTCTACCAAAGAGGACGAATCATTAAAAATAGAAGTCACTCATGAACACGTCAGCTGCGTGTTTTACATGTCCTAACGATGCTGTGTTTGTGCTACATCATGCTACATCATGCTACATCATGCTACATCATGCTACATCATGCTACATCATGCTACATCATGCTACATCATGCTACATCATGCTACATCCATGTTCACGTGGTTTACCTGTTTTACACACTTGTTAATATTGAACAATAGTGTTCATAGCAATGCCACTCTTCTGCTGACACCTGGTTTGGCAAACGTGATTATTAAATGTTCAAAAATACTGTGAATTTTATGGATACTCAATACATACATGCATTGTCAGAGATGGGCTATAGTACAATTAGCGCTTTATATATTGGTTGGCATTACATAAGAACATAAATGAATACATAAAGGTTGTTCCTAACGAGGAGGAATGTCTCACTGGAGGACATCACAGCATCTCAACCACCATCACCTCCTATCACTACTATCTAACCTCCTATCACTACTATCTAACCTCCCATCACTACTATCTAACCTCCTATCACTACTATCTAACCTCCTATCACTACTATCTAACCTCCCATCACTACTATCTAACCTCCTATCACTACTATCTAACCTCCTATCACTACTATGTAACCTCCCATCACTACTATCTAACCTCCTATCACTACTATCTAACCTCCCATCACTACTATCTAACCTCCTATCACTACTATCTAACCTCCCATCACTACTATCTAACCTCCTATCACTA
>CM051018.1:26222500-26230000 GCA_027704905.1 Muraenolepis orangiensis
CTCATTGTGTCTCATTGTGTCTCATTGTGTGTCTCATTGTGTCTCATTGTGTGTGTCTCATTGTGTGTCTCATGTGTGTCTCATTGTGTCTCATTGTGTGTCTCATTGTGTCTCATTGTGTGTCTCATTGTGTCTCATTGTGTGTCTCATTGTGTCTCATTGTGTCTCATTGTGTCTCATTGTGTGTCTCATTGTGTCTCATTGTGTCTCATTGTGTGTCTCATTGTGTCTCATTGTGTGTGTCTCATTGTGTGTCTCATTGTGTGTCTCATTGTGTCTCATTGTGTCTCATTGTGTGTCTCATTGTGTGTCTCATTGTGTCTCATTGTGTGTGTCTCATTGTGTGTCTCATTGTGTGTCTCATTGTGTCTCATTGTGTCTCATTGTGTGTCTCATTGTGTGTCTCATTGTGTCTCATTGTGTCTCATTGTGTGTCTCATTGTGTCTCATTGTGTCTCATTGTGTCTCATTGTGTGTTGCTGTGTGTCTCATTGTGTCTCATTGTGTCTCATTGTGTGTTGCTGTGTGTCTCATTGTGTCTCATTGTGTCTCATTGTGTGTCTCATTGTGTGTCTCATTGTGTGTCTCATTGTGTGTCGCTGTGTGTGTCATTGTGTGTTGCTGTGTGTCTCATTGTGTCTCATTGTGTCTCATTGTGTGTCTCATTGTGTGTGTCTCATTGTGTCTCATTGTGTGTGTCTCATTGTGTGTCTCATTGTGTGTCTCATTGTGTCTCATTGTGTCTCATTGTGTGTCTCATTGTGTGTCTCATTGTGTCTCATTGTGTCTCATTGTGTGTTGCTGTGTGTGTCATTGTGTCTCATTGTGTGTCTCATTGTGTCTCATTGTGTGTCTCATTGTGTCTCATTGTGTCTCATTGTGTGTTGCTGTGTGTCTCATTGTGTCTCATTGTGTCTCATTGTGTGTTGCTGTGTGTCTCATTGTGTCTCATTGTGTCTCATTGTGTGTCTCATTGTGTGTCTCATTGTGTGTCTCATTGTGTGTTGCTGTGTGTGTCATTGTGTGTTGCTGTGTGTCTCATTGTGTCTCATTGTGTCTCATTGTGTGTCTCATTGTGTGTCTCATTGTGTGTTGCTGTGTGTCTCATTGTGTGTTGCTGTGTGTCTCATTGTGTCTCATTGTGTGTTGCTGTGTGTTTCATTGTGTCTCATTGTGTCACATTGTGTGTCTCATTGTGTCTCATTGTGTGTCTCATTGTGTGTCTCATTGTGTCTCATTGTGTCTCATTGTGTGTCTCATTGTGTCTCATTGTGTCTCATTGTGTGTCTCATTGTGTCTCATTGTGTGTGTCTCATTGTGTGTCTCATTGTGTGTCTCATTGTGTCTCATTGTGTGTCTCATTGTGTGTCTCATTGTGTCTCATTGTGTCTCATTGTGTCTCATTGTGTGTCTCATTGTGTCTCATTGTGTGTCTCATTGTGTCTCATTGTGTGTGTCTCATTGTGTGTCTCATTGTGTGTCTCATTGTGTCTCATTGTGTCTCATTGTGTGTCTCATTGTGTGTCTCATTGTGTCTCATTGTGTGTTGCTGTGTGTGTCATTGTGTCTCATTGTGTGTCTCATTGTGTCTCATTGTGTCTCATTGTGTGTCTCATTGTGTCTCATTGTGTCTCATTGTGTGTTGCTGTGTGTGTCATTGTGTCTCATTGTGTGTCTCATTGTGTCTCATTGTGTGTCTCATTGTGTCTCATTGTGTCTCATTGTGTGTTGCTGTGTGTCTCATTGTGTCTCATTGTGTGTTGCTGTGTGTCTCATTGTGTCTCATTGTGTCTCATTGTGTGTCTCATTGTGTGTCTCATTGTGTGTCTCATTGTGTGTTGCTGTGTGTGTCATTGTGTGTCTCATTGTGTGTTGCAGTGTGTCTCATTGTGTGTTGCTGTGTGTCTCATTGTGTCTCATTGTGTGTTGCTGTGTGTTTCATTGTGTCTCATTGTGTCTCATTGTGTGTCTCATTGTGTGTCTCATTGTGTGTTGCTGTGTGTCTCATTGTGTGTTGTTGTGTGTCTCATTGTGTGTGTCATTGTGTGTTGCTGTGTGTGTCATTGTGTCTCATTGTGTGTTGCTGTGTGTCTCATTGTGTGTTGCGTCCAGGTGGTTGAACACACTGGGCATGGCAGCCCAGCGAGGCGTGGACGTGGTCCTGCGACACTCGCTCTTCGACTACGGCTACACGCACCTGGTGGACCAGCACTTCAACCCTCTACCTGTGAGGCTCTCTCCTGCAATTCAGTGGTGGAACATCAGTGACAACATAAGCTAATTACCTGTTAACTGTTTCACCGTAGAGAGCTATACACCAACTCATTAAGCTAGTGCATTGGTTTTCCGCAACCTACTTAACTAGTTTATGTACCTACCTGGCCTCTGCTAGCATACCTCCAGGAACTAGTCTATGTCTGGTCTCTGCTAGCATACATCTCAGGACCTATTGCTTTTTCCCGTGGGAGCTATTAGTTGAGATGAAAGGTGTTTAGCGGTGTTGAGTGGCTGGACGCGGGGACTAAATATCATGTAACCTAAGCCCTGTCAGAAGCCCGGGACAATATCACTCCCCCCATCACCGCCGTGTCTATGAGGCTACTGATGGATGTGTAACCCGAGTGGCTGCATATGCAGGCATGCTAGCAGCATTCCCTGCATCATTGTGATGAATGGGACCGCTGCTACCCGCTACTAGCTTACTTTGAGAGCTGGCGCTGCAGTGCTATGAGCTAAGCTAATACTTGGCATGTATGGAAAGTATTTGGTTATAAGTCAGGTTAACTGAAAGTCTTTCTTATTAAAAAAATATTCCTATAAACTTGATTGATCACACAATTATAACCGCAGTAGTAAGAGTAGGTTAGGTCTCTATTTAACCAGGATTCAGTACAGGTTAGTGGAATGACACTAAACAGTTCATCCTTTTAATTATCACCAACAGCCAAAATGTCCAAAGATCTTGTAAAACTATTTATTTGTCCACATTGAACCCTTCTATTAGTTCATTGTCATCCATAATGTGTGAGCTTTCCTGTGGGCTACGTTCGGCTTCCAGACCATAAAGCGATCCAAAAGCCTTCATTTTCCTATGACTTTCTCTCCATTATTTTTCTGGGAAAGATGGCCTCCTGCTAGGATCCCAATGCTTTAAACATGGCTGGACGTCTGGGGCCTGCACCAGCCTACCTGCTGAGAGCTGCTCTGAGCCAACCTGTCCGCTTTTGGGCAAATTTATGGTCTGGCCTCTTTCCCCAGAATCGCTCCCCATTGGTTGATTCTGAAGTCCCTGACCCAAGCCTGGACTCTTTCCAGTCTCCTCCTTTCATCTGGCTCCCACTCCTTTAACCGCTCTTCTCCAACTCCTCCAATTTCAAGTCCACCCTCTTCCTCCGGTCTCCTCATGTTGTTTCTTCTTGGGTCTCCCCACAGGGTGGGTTGTAAAGTCTGACCGTTCTTTACCGAGACCTCCATCTGCCTTTAAAGTTTGAGGGATGGTGCTACTAGTATTTAGTCTGATGACAAAGCGAGGCTTATGGGCCTCCCAGAGTGTGCACATCCTTACAGCCTGTTGTGCTTTTAAGTGGAAAAACGCTGGGGGATGAATAATGACTTTCCACTCTGATGGTCCATTATTTATTCTTCCGACACAAAGTAAAGAGAACCCTCAAACATGTTATCTCAGAGAAGATGTTAGAGCTTCTTTATATGTATGTTGTGCGTGTTGCTCTCAGCTCTGGAGGAACTGGTTTGAACGCTGCCCACCTATTGGTACAGCAGCCATGTTCTCCTTCTCATTAGGAGCCTAATTGAAACAAACTGCACAATGAAATACTCTTCCCGAAAACACAAATTGGAACCACAGAGTAGGAAGTGACGGTTAACCTTCATCTGGGTGTAGCCTCACACTTTGATCTTGAACGCTAAAATAATTAACAAGGTCGCAGCCAGGGAAACTGCCTCCCATTATATCCATGCTTAAGGTGAATTTCATGCTTATATTTGAACAATTTTGTTTGTTAAACAAACTGATTCCTTGTTCAAAAAGACCAATCTCATCTCTGTCTGCCTCAATGCATCTCTGTCTCTCTGTCTGTCTGTCATTTATAGAAAAGAAGACCAAAGTTTTGTGACCTCAACAGATAGTTTACAATTTCATTAAAAACGGCATTGTGTGCCACAAAGACAACCATTAGAGATGTGGTTATTGTTTGCCATATTTGACTGTAATTTGATTTTGAACTCTTCATCGTTCATAACGTTCTAGTCGTTGTTAACCTTGATACTTGAAATATGAAATCTCATTGAGGGTGAAGGGGTCTCTTTTGGGGGAAGAGAATCACGACCCTGTCCATCTTGTCTGAATCAAACCCGCTCTTTGTTTCCTCCAGTGTGTAATAATCATAGAGCACAGATCATACATGTCCATGCGTCTCTCAGCCCGTGGCCTTCACAGTCTTCTACTGTGTTCTGCTCCCCAATGCCTGGGCAGCAAATTAAGTTAGAGCCGGCATGGAAAAAAGAAGCTCTTAAATGTTGCCATATGTAGGATTGCATGGGAACTTCCTGAAGAGCACATGTAGTTGTGAGCTGTGGCTGTGAGGCGAGGTGTTGAGCCCATTCACTCTGAAGAGAGACACGCATGCATGATAACCAAGAGCTAAGTATTGGTCATATTTTGTACAATTCGTATTTGGGGCTTGTCAGCTCTCATCAGCGGTTTATGAGGGATCAAAACGCACAAGGGGTCACGAGGAGGTCACCCGGGTGTGAGATATTGAACATGTTGACTTAAATTAAAACCTTCCAATCCAGTGTCAAAATCATTCCCGAGACTTGACTGATTTGTTGACGTAGTTCTACAGCAGCCTGCAGTTGGAACATTCTCAGGCTGGGTCCAAATAAACACCAAGTATATTTTGCAATATTCCTCTCATACTGAAGAGGCTATGAAATGTGTCATGGGATTTACAGGGCCTATGTTCTCCTAGGGAGTTGGTTTATCTGGAGGATTAACCATGTCTTGATTCATTCATAAAGTGGGTTGGTGTTGTTGCAGGACTACTGGCTATCCCTGGTCTTCAAGCGTCTGGTGGGGCCCCGGGTCTTGGCGGTGCGTGTGGCGGGACTGCAGAGAAAGCCACGTCCAGGGCGGGTGATACGAGACAAGCTACGCATCTACGCCCACTGCACCAGCTGCTCCAAGTAAGAACTCACAGTATACCTGAGACCCGGCTGGAAACACAATACCAATGGATTTCTGTGTATTCGTCACCTCCCGCCCCAAACCTATGGATATGACACATTTTGGTCATGTCATTCCCAGGGGGCGACTAGCGACTCTCACACTCGTCTGGCCATCTGAGTTCTATGGTTCTGGTGGTGTGACGGCAGGACTCGGGCTGCAGTGGCTTTCTCACATCTTTTTCCCATGCACTTCTCCTCCTCCCGAGGCTCAGTGTCACAATCCCCCAGCAGGTCTGCTCCCCATAAATAACCCAGCAGACACCCTGTGGTTCACAGCCCATCGGCTATAAACACCTAACGGGTATCACTTATCAGGTGTGTGGGAGCCATCTTCCCGCTGTCAAAGACACGCTGAAAGGTGTGTGGGGGGGTGGGGCCGGGGGGGGGGAGGGCGGCGGGGGGTAGGGCTGGGAGGGGGGGGGGTGGGGGGGCGGGCTGGGAGGGGGGAGGGGGGTGGGGGGTAGGGCTGGGAGGGGGGAGGGGGGTGGGGGGTAGGGCTGGGAGGGGGGAGGGGGGTAGGGCTGGGAGGGGGGGCGGGCTGGGAGGGGGGGGCGGGGAGGCGTTGTCGGGCGGGCGGAGGGACAATAAGGCGGTCTGTGGCACATAAAGAGTAGCCCTCGTGGTCCCGGTTCAAGGTTATCATTGACCCAGACCCCTGGCCTGGAGCTGTCAGCGCCAGGCTAGACTTTCGGCCGTGCTCCAGACGAGGCTCAGTTACAGGGTGAGTCATCTTCCTCTGAGGGACGCTTCAATGCCTCTCCGATCAATAGGCCAATGAGATGAGAGATCCATAGGCCAATGAGATGAGAGATCGATAGGCCAATGAGATGAGAGATCCATAGGCCAATGAGATGAGACATCAATAGGCCAATGAGATGAGAGATCCATAGGCCAATGAGATGAGAGATCGATAGGCCAATGAGATGAGAGATCCATAGGCCAATGAGATGAGAGATCGATAGGCCAATGAGATGAGAGATCCATAGGCCAATGAGATGAGACATCAATAGGCCAATGAGATGAGACATCGATAGGCCAATGAGATGAGAGATCCATAGGCCAATGAGATGAGAGATCGATAGGCCAATGAGATGAGAGATCAATAGGCCAATGAGATGAGAGATCCATAGGCCAATGAGATGAGAGATCCATAGGCCAATGAGATGAGAGATCCATAGGCCAATGAGATGAGAGATCCATAGGCCAATGAGATGAGAGATCCATAGGCCAATGAGATGAGAGATCCATAGGCCAATGAGATGAGAGATCCATAGGCCAATGAGATGAGAGATCCATAGGCCAATGAGATGAGACATCGATAGGCCAATGAGATGAGACATCGATAGGCCAATGAGATGAGAGATCCATAGGCCAATGAGATGAGAGATCCATAGGCCAATGAGATGAGAGATCCATAGGCCAGTGAGATGAGAGTTGCTTCACCAACACACATTGGAGGGGTGGGGTGGGGGAGGGTTGTTGACACATATCCAGGTATTTGAAATCGTCAAATCTGTCCACCAACTGCTTGGTTGACCTTATCCGTCCTCAAACCCTCGCAGTTTGAAAAGCATGCTATTACAATCTTGGCTATGATAACATTAAAGGCAGTATCCATGGTGTTGGCTGTGAAGGCTCATTCAGAGGTTTGCTGAAGGACCTACATGTGTTGGCTGGTTATGGACACAGTGCCACGGTTTACATGCTGTGTTTTGTTCAGGATTCCCTAATGTTTCAACTTAAAGAGCATCCAAGACATGTTTATGTTCCCTCATCTTTCGAACGGCTCAAGAGGTCCTTATCTGTCCATCTAACGATGTGATCTGTTACCCGGAGACCCGTCTAGGAATCTCCCAGAGTCGAACTCAGAGCCAGACATTGTCAGACCCGACAATGCTTTTTTGTATTTCTCACGCTAACAATATTAAAGAAGTCTTAGCATGTTTAATCTAATACACGGTCCTTGGTGAAACCAAGCCGCTTGGAGGTTCTGAGGTTGTGGAGGTGGTCACTGTGGGGAGACGGTCCAGGATCTGCCCTGAGGGGACTTGTGCTATTCAGGGCAGCTGGGTTGTCTTTGTCTCATAGATGTTCCTTTATTAGATTGGATCATGTGTTCCTTATCTGTCATGCTTAGTAATTGTCCTTTGGAAAATATCACCCCATTAAAGTTTTTCTTCTTTACCCCGCGACTCAAAACGGGGTGCATGAACCCTGACCCCTGACCCCTGGACGAACATGTCTTTGCGTAAG
>CM051018.1:26232500-26265000 GCA_027704905.1 Muraenolepis orangiensis
TGCTTGTGTGTGTGTGTGTGTGTGTGTGTGTGTGTGTGTGTGTGTGTGTGTGTGTGTGTGTGTGTGTGTGTGTGTGTGTGTGTGTGTGTGTGTGTGTGTGTGAGTGTGCTTGTGTGTGTGTGTGTGTGTGTGTGTGTGTGTGTGTGTGTGTGTGTGTGTGTGTGTGTGTGTGTGTGTGTGTCTCATTAAGAGGCCATGGTGTGTCTGAGGTGTGAGAACAGCGGTGTGTGTTAATTAATAAGAGGGCTAAGGAAGGGAGGAGAGCTTAAGAGCCGACCACAGGGAGCCGTTTATGGGGAGCTGAGCAGCACCAGATGTCTGTGATGTGTGAGAACCAAGCAGCTCAGACCTGATACTGAGACACTTCAATCATTTGGATTAAGAAATGGTTGTTTTATGTGTTCATTTTGTTTATGTGTTCAAAACTAGTACTAGTACATACTGCATCACTGTATGACATTAGATGACGTCACATTAAGCCCAACATTAAAAGTACATATTTTTGGTTAAACTGTAACGTAACTCTAACATATTCAGTATTGGTTTCAAAGTGTAATTGCTGTAATGAATTCCTCAGGAGGAACGCAATTATTTTATTGTCTAAAAAATGTTTAGAACGTGGATTCAAGCGTTTTAGGGTTATACTTTATATTATAGTATATAGTTATACATACACTGCAACATTTGCTCTCTGGTTAGATTACTTTCGCTGTACTGTACTTGTGCTGCAATGACAATACATTTTTATCTAATCTAATCTAATCTAACATGAAACTTGGATTACTGGATTAATATGTTCATATTTGTATTCATATCATATTCATGATTTATGGATTGTTGTTCATATTCGTATTCATTTTTGTTTTGTGTTTTTGTTCAATGATACAACCTGGCATTCATTTTATCGATTATATTAACTATATTGATAATATATGTGAACTATATCGATAATATATGTGAACTATATCGATAATATATGTGAACTATATCGATGATATTAATTATATTGATTATATACATTAGCAATATTGATTATAATAACTATATTGATTATATACATTAACTATATCGATTATATGAACTATATTGATTATATACATTATGTATATTGATTACATTAACTATATTGATTATATACATTAACTATATCGATTATATTAACTATATTGATTATATACATAGAACTATATAGACCAAGGCATGCTTTCCGTGCTATTTCAATATTGGATTTTTTTCCGTTCACATTCCCGTCAGCAGTACTTAGTAGTATTTAGTGAACTTAGTAGTATTTAGTGAACTTAGTAGTATTTAGTGAACTTAGTAGTATTTAGTGAACTTAGTAGTATTTAGTGAATAGTAAACCATTCATGGTATCTTTCTGAACACTCATCGATCAGGGGATTTGGAATGAAGCAAACTGCTAAATCTAGGGAAGAATGTTAATTAGTTCATTACATTTAATTAACATTCAGTGAAATGAGCCTATCGTGTCGAAACTCGAAACTAATTATTTAGACTCAAGACTTAACCCTTTTCTTTTGGATGGTGATCAAGTAGTGCAGCCCCATGCTGATGGCTGTAACTGTAGCGCCCCCAAGTGGTCAGTTCATGTGTCTACATGAGTTAGGCAAAATCACCAAACCGAAAATATAATGAGTTGGAGACATGTTAATTGCAATATGAACTATAGTTAAGGCTATGCCTACAATTATGTCAAATGGCCTTTATTATTGTGGAATAAAATGAATTACATAATTTGATTGTGTTTTTTATATTAATTATTTTACTACATTTTCCTACACAAATTCAAAATATGTTGAAATATAATCCAAATAACAATCAATGAACAAAGTGCTACTAATGCCTGTTCCTATCTCCAGGAACATCCAGCTGAACGGGGAGCAGCTCCTGATGCTGGAGGACGGGACGCTGCCGGAGCTGAAGGCCGTGAGTCTGAGGGCCGGACGCACGCTGGTCCTCCCTCCCCTGTCCATCGGCTTCTACGTCATCAGGAACATCAACGCCTACGCCTGTCGCAGATAGACCGGTCCCGTAACGCTCACCTTAACCACACCTAGCTCTGTCCATCTGCCTCCACTGGTTCTGAGGGTCCCTGTGTGGTGGGGAAGGCAGACCTTCACACCATCAGGGATGAATCTTAAGGAACAGTCAATGAGCAAACCACACATCATCATAAAGCTAAGCTATAATGAAGCTAGTAGCTAATGAAGCTACATGTTCCATGCTAAACAACAGGATGAGTCCCGTGTGTTTCATCACAATTTAATTTCACATTTTGCGCAATACAAAAAAACACATTAAAAGTGTGTGTGTGTGTGTGCGCGTGTGTGTGTGCGTGTGTGTGCGTGTGTGTGTGTGTGTGTGTGTGTGTGTGTGTGTGTGTGTGTGTGTGTGTGTGTGTGTGTGTGTGTGTGGTTGTATAAGCATAGTGCTACTGATGCTCTTCCTAGTGGGGCTTGGACCCCATGGTTTTAGCTCCTCTGTTTCCACTCTGAGGTATCTGGTGTATATGTTACACAGCCAAGGGGAGAAGATGATGAACCCATCTCTAAGGTTTAGATGAGTCTAACATGAGAGCTTATGTCTCTGGCACTTTCATATCTCCTCTCCCTCATTCAGTGACCTTTCATATCTCATGTATTCTTATGCTGCTAGCTTTATATGGGTTTTATTCTCCAAGAACATACACCTTATTATATTTTATATACTATGTTTTATTATTTTGTACATATTGTCATTTAGCCATGATATCCTTTTATTATATTAAGTGATGTACATAAAGAACCGTTAAGCAGATACAAGACGCGTGTGTCTGATATGTGTCTTATTTACAGATATACACTTAACTTATATGAACATATCACTTGTTGTGGTTGGTTATGTGTATTGTTTAAAGAATAGCGGCTAAGGGCCTCAGAGCTTAAAGCTTCTGATCTGATCGCCATCGCTCTGACGCTTTGTGTCAGACGGAGGGCTGATAGATCACCTCCTCTGATAGAGGAGGTGGGGGAGGAGGGGGGAGGAGTGGGAGGGGGGGGAGGGGGAGGGGGAGGGGGAGGAGGGGGAGGGGGGAGGAGTGAGGAGGGGGAGGGGGGAGGTGGAGGAGGGGGGAGGTGGGAGGTGGGGAGGTGGGGATGTGGGGAGGGGGAGGAGGAGGGGGGAGGGGGAGGTGGGGGAGGAGGAGGAGGGGGAGGTGGGGGGAGGTGGGGAGGTGGGGGAGGAGGAGGGGGGAGGTGGGGGAGGTGGAGGAGGGGGAGGTGGGGAGGAGGAGAAGGGGGAGGGGGGAGGTGGGGGAGGAGGGGGGAGGTGGGGGAGGAGGAGGAGGGGGCAGGTGGGGGAGGAGGGGGAGGGGGGGGGGGAGTCTGGTTAACAACACAAAGGATCCAGTGCTTGTCTGCATAAGAGGCCAAGCAGCAGGGCTAAGGGTTAATAATTCAGTGCCCAAATGTGTTAAATATTATGACTATTTGTCCTACGAATGTGTCTAGCTAGAGTTGTTGATATTTTCTTTTTTCCAAGAAGATTATTTTTATTGTGTAAAGCGTGAATGTATATGATATCATTTTGTAATGTAAAATAATGTTTACAGCGACCAAAATAAAAACCCAAAGTATGTTTTGATGAGTTTCTTGAGTCTATGAGCCGCCATCCATTATCCAATCAGAATGTTCGGCTGCTACGTAGGCAGGATGTGGCGCTCCCACACAGGAAGTAGGTGTGGTTTGGAGCCAAGTCTCTGATACCAGACAGGCTCCTTCAATGGGTCCCAATGTGGGCAGAAGGGCTTTGAAAAGCATTGATCAATTCTAAATGTCATTGATATTTACAGGGCGCCGATCAAGAGGGGCTCGAGGTATGCATGAAGACAATCAATTGAGCCGTTAACATTTCCAATAAAAACTATGTGTCTGTGTTCCTATAGACCTCGTCCTCATGCTGTGTTCCTATAGACCTCGTCCTCATGCTGTGTTCCTATAGACCTCGTCCTCATGCTGTGTTCCTATAGACCTCGTCCTCATGCTGTGTTCCTATAGACCTCGTCCTCATGCTGTGTTCCTATAGACCTCGTCCTCATGCTGTGTTCCTATAGACCTCGTCCTCATGCTGTGTTCCTATAGACCTCGTCCTCATGCTGTGTTCCTATAGACCTCGTCCTCATGCTGTGTTCCTATAGACCTCGTCCTCATGCTGTGTTCCTATAGACCTCGTCCTCATGCTGTGTTCCTATAGACCTCGTCCTCATGCTGTGTTCCTATAGACCTCGTCCTCATGCTGTGTTCCTATAGACCTCGTCCTCATGCTGTGTTCCTATAGACCTCGTCCTCATGCTGTGTTCCTATAGACCTCGTCTGTCCTATTGGCTGTTTCCTATTGGCTGATGGCCGGTCCTAACCTTACTTTGTACCCCAACATACACATTATATACGTATATACATGCCTACACATACCAATATATATACATACATACCCACACAGACCGTTATATATACATATATACATCATACATCATATTTATATATATTATGTGTCTGTGTGGGTATGTATATATATATATATATATATAATGTCTGTGTGGGTATATTAGATTAGATTGGATTACATTCTAATGTATTGTCAGTGTACAGCACAGTACAGTACCATCTAACCAGAGTGCAAATGTTACAGTAAACTGCATGGTAATATATAATGTAATGGTAATATATAATGAACAGAGGTTAAATAAGATGTAAAAACAGTGTACTAAAAAACTACTACTAAAACAGGTATAAAATAACTTAAAATAACTCTAGATACCTAGATATACCAAGCTATATGCTGAATTATAGATATATATATATATATATATATATATATATATATACAAGATAAGTATACAAGTATAAACAGGTAGAGAGCAGGGGTATGCAGTTGTATAAAAATATACATATATATAAATGTATATACAGCAGGGTGCGTGTAGTTCTATTAGCAGTTGACAGCAGTTGAGTACAGGTATGTAAACTATAAATATGTCAACTATAAATATGTCAACTATAGGTTGAGGTAGGGAGTTATGATACAGTGCAAGGCAGAGCATTGATGGTGAAAGGGTTTAGTCAGCAGGGTTCAGAGTGTGTATGTTGGGCAGCAGGGGGGGGAGGGTGTCATGGTGGTCCAGAGTTCAGAGAGATGACAGCTGAGGGGAAGAAGCTGTTCCTAAGCCTGCTTGACTTGGAACAAAGGTTTCAGGTGGGCAGGTGAGCTTTCCTCAGTCTCCTCAGTGAGGCAGTGTTAAATGACCAAAAGAGGTCCTCGGAGATGTGGACCACAAGGAATTTGAAGCTGGAGACACGCTCGACCTCCGCTCGTTGATGAGGATCGGGGCGTATGCCAGCTCTGGTCTTCCTGAAGTCCACGATGAGCTCCTTGGTCTTCTTGGTGTTGAGGGCCAGGTTGTTGTCAGCGCACCACGCCACCAGGTGCTGGACCTCCTCCCTGGAGGCTGCCTCATCATTGTTGATGAGGCCCACCACCGTTGTGTCGTCTGCAAACTTGATGATAGTCTTTGTACCATGTACAGGAGTGCAGTCGTGGTTGAAGAGGGAGTAGAGGAGAGGGCTCAGCACACAGCCCTGGGGAATGCCAGTGTTCTGGGTGAGGGTGGAGGAGGTGAGACTGTCTAACCTGACTGACTGGGGTCTGTTGGTTAGTAGGTCCAAAAACCAGTTACAAACATAGGGGTAAATGTCAACATTCTTGGTTTCCATGAGGTCACCAAGTTTGAAGATGAGTTTGGAGGGGATGATGGTGGTGAATGCTGAGCTGTCTATGAACAGCCTTCTCACGTGGGTGTTGCTCTCATCCAGGTGGGAGAGAGCGGAGTGAAGAGCTGAGGAAATGGCGTCCTCCGTGCTCCTGTTCTCACGGTAGGCAGATTGGTGTTTATCCAGTGAGGGTGAGAGGCCAGATTTGAGGTGAGCCAGGACCAGCCTTTCGAAGCACTTCTTGATGATGGGGGTGAAGTAGGAGTAGGAGGAGCTCTCTGTTCATCCAGGCTTCTGGTGGCGTGTACTTAGGCAGCATGAACAAAGAGACGTGATCACTCTGTCCAAGGTGGGGGACGGCTTTGTGAGCATCAGCCTTGTTGGTGTAAACATGGTCTGAGGTTCTCTCTCCTCTTGCAGAGCAGGAGACATGTTGGTAAAATTTGGAGAGCACAGTCTTTAAGTTGGCATCCGCTGTTCAGCCATGATTCTGTGAAAATCATCACGTTGCAATCCTAATCCGCTTGTGGTTGATAATCCACAGCCAGAGACCGAACATTGGCGAGGAAAACCCTGGGTCGGGACGGGCGATGTGGGTAGCACGTAGCCCTCCGTGGCTTCTTCTCCTGTGTTTACATTTTCTCTGTGAGCGATGAGTCTACGGTATATTACCGCTGACTTGCAAAAACTGGTCAGACGCTGGGCGTCGTGACCGTCATCTTGGTCGATTGTGGACAAGTTGTGGCCCAAGTGGATGTGGAATCCTCTCTCCTGTCACTGCATGAGGTATCCATTGATAGGAAACATGAGGCTAGAGTCCAACTAAAAACCTCCACATGGGCGTTCCACAGGCTGGACCTGGCCCAGCTCTCAGTCACTGACTGGACCGCTGGTTGTTCTGAGGCTGTAGTGTGAGGTTATGTGGTCAGGTAAGAGTAGAGTTTGCCCTCGACTGAACTGGCTTCTCATTGGTCCCTCTCAGGCAAGCATGACATTAGAAATATGAACCACTCAAGCACCACTGCAAGGCTTTGTTCTTGACTCTATTTAAGTTTCATGGCACATGGAGTCGTTATAATGATCCAAAACATGTACCTTGAATCGCATTATTGGTTTAAATTTAATTTGCGAGAAAAGCTTTTGCATCAACAGCGGTGACCTTCAACTTTCCGTTGGCTTGTGGCATCCGGCAGATCAAGAGCCGACCTAAGATGCTTCAATTCAGAAAACACAACTCTGCTCTCATCTGCCAAGCCATGGAACCAGAGCCATGGGAACGTGGCTCTGTGCGGTGGATGCCAGTAAATAACGGAGGAGGAAACCCTCCCATCTCATTAGACCAACGGAACCCTCTCTCCAGTACTGGGAACTGGGCAGGATGTGCTGCGGTTCCTGTGTACACGGCTCTGTTTGGCCAGCGTCGGGTTTTTATTAAACCCAAAAGAAACCATTACCTTTGTCATAATAGGTCTCTTCAGAGTGCTGCTGGCTGCTTGTGCGTGACACTGCCCCCTCAGAGAAGTCTCCCTCGCTCTGTTTATACTCCCCATCCGCTGGGAGACATGCAAGGATCGCCGGCCCTGTTCACAAACATGGAGGATTTTGTGATGTTTATTCTGTATATACAGGAGTCAGCGTAAATGAGCCCAACTGGCTCCTCAGAACCCCTGATGGACTAGATTAAACCTTGGCCTCCAGAGAAGAACCTTTGGCATTTTGGACCGTTTTGACCCACGTTAGGTTAATAAAACATAAATATTTATGTAACCATGACTGTGCTCCGGCCTAGCAATGTGCATATTATAATAGAAGACAGAGCCGATGACCAGCGAGGCCGAACATGGCGCTAAAGGGGTTTGGTCTTGTGTGTTTACACTTACAGGGTGACACCCTGCGTTCCAGCTGTACACGGAGGTCGGAATTTCCCGGTTCCAGGCAGGAAGTTTCAACTGCAACGCCCCGAGTTCACAATTCAAGATGGCTACTCCGTGCGTCAACATTAAGTAAACATTGTCGTTACCATCTGTTTGTAGCTCTTCTTTCTTATTTGTGTCTGATCATTCTCACACACGGTGCTGACCAGCTGCTGTCTGAGGACATGCTGCAGTGTTTGTATGCTTAAAATACCGCGTTATGCGTTATTATCAACTGGTATCGCAACATGGCTTCAACTGGAAAGCCGCTCCAGTCTGCGTGGTGGAAGCGTGGCTCTCAACAACCAATCAGAACACTCAGAGGATATCATGTGATCTTACAGACGTGTGCGTGTGTGTGTGTGTGTGTGTGTGTGTGTGTGTCACGGGTTCAGCAGCAGATGACTCTGATCACATGACTCTCGACCCCCGTTAGCCTTCCGTCAGCTGAAGCTCTCGGACCTCCTGTTGGGACCCCCTCCTGTTGGGATGTGGACTCGGATCCGGGATGGAGAGTCGAGGCAGTGAACCGGATCGATCACTTTCGAACCGCAGATCGAGAGCCGGAGCTCCGAGGAGTCTATTCTCCTCCTCTCTATGTTAAGGTTATTAGAGGATTATTTCCGTTTCAGAATAAGAACTAAGAACTCCATTTACAGATCTCCTTTCAGTGTTTTATGTCGCGATATAAATCCGTTCAATCGTTTCAGTGGATCTAAATGTAGTGGACGATTGAAGGCACAGAAGGCTAGAGGCTGGACACAGAGGGCTAGAGGCTGGACACAGAGGGCTAGAGGCTGGACACTGGTGACAGTAGAGGCAGTAGAGCAGGGATGAAGTGTTTGCTGATAGCGAGTGACAGCGCTGAGGTCCTCTTCTACTGGACTGACCCAGAGTTCCACAAGATGGTCCAGGACCAGTACGGGGCGTCCCAGGAGGAGGGCCTCAGGGTAAGAAAACCTATTCACCCATTCATTCATTCATGCACCACATGTGTACTTAGGCCTACGGCTGACCCTTTCCTAATATACCAGGACTATTAACATATCCAGGAGTAGCTCCTAGCATTTAATAAGCCTGGAGTCCCAAAGTTCTTCACATGCTCAAATTCTTTAATGACATTGACCACATGCTCCTGCATTTGGTCAATGTCATTAAAGAATTTGAAGCGTATCCATTGGTCGTCCATATCTTGATGTCTGTGGATAAACTGTCTAGGGAGTTGCTCAGTGTCCGGTCTGTCTCTGTCCAGCCTCCTGCTTTCGAGGACAGCATCAACACTCTTTTCGCCCCCATCATCATCTCCTGCAGCACTATGGTGGACCGGCTGGGGGACAGCTACACCTGCTTCACCACAGAGAGCGACCACATCTACGTCCTCCACCAGGTGGGAAGCACTGGGCTTTAAGACCCATAGCAGGTCCCTAACATGTGTGCTAATACTCTGTGTGCTCTGATTAGCCTACAAATAATTGCATTACATTACATTCTAGTCATTTAGCAGATGCTTTTATCCAAAGCGACTTACAGTAGTGTGTTTCAACAAAGGAAGGGAAGAGAACAAGTCGTCACCAGAAGTCAAAAGTGCATTTCATTCCTAACACGTCTCCAATAACTGAACCAGTGCTCAGGTAGAAGTACAATACAATAATACAATCGGAATTGTATTCATGTCATTAATTAGCAGGTAGGGGATACCTACAGGTAGACTGCGGACATGGGGGGTCAAACCCACAACCCTCCCCCTAATGAGGAGACCTGATCATGCCCTCAACCAGGAGAGAACCTGGGAATACAGAGTAGAGCAGGAGGGAAAGCAACACCAACCACCAGCCCGAGTCTCTCGTCAAACGTGTAAAAGGTAGTAGAAAACCTCCTGGTATCCCGCCTCCTGATGGGCCTTTGAGTTCTTAACCCCCTCTTCCTCCAGGGTCATGTGAGACTCGCTAGGGACCAGGGTGCTCCTCCTCATGTGTCCACTAGACACTAGCCCACCCAGCTCCATTCAGTGCTCACTATTGGCACCAATGGAGTCCTTGTTGAGCACCTGATGGGGAGAATGTCATTAAAGCCAGTGAACCAGATATAGAGATGGGACTCTTAGTCAGGGTAGGCTGTTATTGCTGAGTGTATGACTCCTCCTAGCTGAAAGGTATGGGGCTAGCTTCACCACGCCGCAGTCTTTCCTAATATACTTGAGCAAGATGTTTAAATCTTAAAAATAAATACATCATCGGAGGTAGCTTTGGATAAAAGAGACCGTCAGTCGCAGTACGGAAACTCACTTTGCTGTCCCTGCTCCCTCAAAGTTTGACGAGTGTCTGTACATCGCCGTGAACGGAGACAGCGACGAGGATGAGGATGACCTGAGGAGAAAGATCTTTGTGATGAAGAAGATGATGGAGATCCTCTTCGGCATGGTGACTCTCAGCAGCCACCTCCTCCGGAGAGAGTAGGTGTTGTTCTAGTAGTTTCTCACAGGACATTCCCACTGCCATGGCGTTCTCAGCCCCTAATGAGTGTACTGTGTGTTCTCCAGACTGCGTCCTCAAGACACAGAGCAGAGGACCAGGCTGTGGAAACGCCTGCAGGGTCTGCTGGAGACATACAGCCGGCTGCAGGCCAACGACCAGAGCTTCTTAGTGGAGGTTGGACGCACGGCGCATGTGGCTTCAGTTGTTTGTGTGGTTTAAAAAAAATGATTCATTTAAATGTATTGTCATTGCACAGCACAACTACAGTACAGTGAAAATAAGAGTGCAAAGGTTACAGTAAAGACCATGGTAATATATAATGTTATTTATAATGGTTAAATAAGATGTATAAACAGTCTACTAGGTATAAAAACAGGTATACACTAACTTGGAGTAGGTATGAGTTATTCTAAGATTATTCAAAGGATGATGATGATTAAGTAACCAACTCTTACGTAGGTACTTGTACACACTCTTGTTGTGTAGTCACTCTTACTGTACACACACATCCAATACAACCGCTTTTCCAAAATAACAAGATGGGTTCACTTGTCTATTTCCTCATTTAGCAGCAGCTGCTTTTATCGCTTCACACGAAGGCGTTCAGTAGCAGGATCTAGGGGATGCCTGCAGGTGGGCTGTGGACACTGGGGATCGAACCTAGTACCTTTTCGGCTGGGGGTCAAACACCCCTAACTCCTAGACTCCCCTACCTCCGGGTAGGGGAGTCTCCGGGTTGACTGGCGTAAGACATGTTTCTCCATCTCTTTCCCTTCCTGCTGCAGGCGGTGGAGAGGCTGGTCCACCCCACCCTGTGTGAGCAGTGCATTGAGTTCCTGGAGCGCCGTCTGGTGCAGCAGCTAAACAGCAGCTCGGAGCGGGCCGGGGAGGAGGTGCTCCATGCCTTCATCCTGGTGCACACTAAGCTGCTAGCCTTCTACTCTAGGTGACCTCCTCCTGGTTCCTCCTCGCTCCTCCTGGTTCCTCCTTGCTCCTCCAGGTTCTTCCTCGCTCCTCTTTGCTCCTCCTGGTTCCCCTCAACACGTTTACTCTCTATAGCTTTCTTTCTTTCTTTCTTTCTTTCTTTCTTTCTTCCTTTTTAATGTTTGAAATGTCTCATTAATATCTTGAAGAATGACATGAATGTTATGAACCATTCGCCTTCCTAGGATCTCTTATCTGTTATTATTATTATCTATCTATTATATACTCTACTATTTACTGCTATGTAGACGTTTATGATCAACATTTAGACTCCCAGAAGCTTTAGTCAGCGAGTCAAAGCCTCCACCCTCTGGACTGGCTGCTCCACCCTCTGGACTGGCTGCTCCTCATCCAAACACCAGCACCCTCTGGACTGGCTGCTCCTCTCATCCAAACACCAGCACCCTCTGGACTGGCTGCTCCTCTCATCCAAACACCAGCACCCTCTGGACTGGCTGCTCCTCTCATCCAAACACCAGCACCCTCTGGACTGGCTGCTCCTCTCATCCAAACACCAGCACCCTCTGGACTGGCTGCTCCTCTCATCCAAACACCAGCACCCTCTGGACTGGCTGCTCCTCATCCAAACACCAGCACCCTCTGGACTGGCTGCTCCTCTCATCCAAACACCAGCACCCTCTGGACTGGCTGCTCCTCTCATCCAAACACCAGCACCCTCTGGACTGGCTGCTCCTCTCATCCACCAGCAGCCTGTTACTGTCTGCTTCTGGTTCAGCTTCTCCTGGTGCTTCATGTTGTGTTTGTTTGTTTGTTTGTTCTCTCCCAGCCGGAACACCAGCCCACTGAGCTCCTCTGACCTTCTGGCCCTTATCGTCATGACCCAGAACCTGTTCCCCTCCGACCCGGACCTGGACGTCCCGGGCCCAGAGGTGACCTGGAACACCAACACCCCATTGTTTAGTCATTTAGCAGACGCTTTTTCCAAAGCCACTCAGAGGGAGTTGAGGAGTTATTAGGAGCAGGTAGGGGTTAGGGCATCTCGCTCAAGGATAGCTACAGGTAGGCGCTAAGCTTTTGTGCTTGTGCTGTAGGATGTGGAGAGTGCCTCCGGTCCGGAGATGTTCTACACCCCGGAGCCCTCCCCCACGCACAGGAGCTCAAGTGGTTCAGGTTGGTTTTGTGGAATATGTTTTTATGTGTCTTTTTGGTTCTCCTTAAAATTGTATGTATTGACATTGAGAAAAAATATGTATAATGTATAATTATTAATTAGTAATTCATTGTGTAATCAATGCATTGGTTATTGCTATTAGTCAGTGAAACCTACCGTAAACCACGACAAACCAAGCCCTTTATCACTGTTTAGACTCGTATAGACTCGTACACTGTTTAGAATAGTAAAGCAATTCTGAAATACACATTCCTTCACCAGACGGGCCAGCAGGGGGCGATGCTCCCATGTTTCAGTTTGTTGATCCGGATATACAGGTAGGCTGTTAATAAGGAAGGATATGTAGCTGTATCTTTGCCTGGTATAAGACTGTGTGTGTGTGTGTGTGTGTGTGTGTGTGTGTGTGTGTGTGTGTAGATAGCGGAGGACAGCCTGCAGACCCTTGAAGTGGCTCCACCCCCCTGGGCGCCATGCCGAGTGTTCCTGGAGGTGTCTCTGAAGGAGGGGCTGTATCCCATGGTGCCTCACTCCATGTACTGCCTCCCGCTGTGGGCCGGCATCACTCTGGTGCTGCTCACCAAGGTGGGCTGCTGAGGACTGAGGGTTAGCCCAGAGCTTCATCAATCCACATGAATATGAGCCAGGACCCCCTGTGGGTTCAGGTCTTTGTTACCTGCTGAAAGGCTTTGGATGTGAGCCTTAATGTCTCCAGTCGACCTTTAGGCCAGACCCCTACCTGCTAATCCCTAACTCCTTCCTGCTAATCCCTAACCCCTACCTGCTAACCCCTACCTGCTAACCCCTACCTGCTAACCCCTACCTGCTAACCCCTACCTGCTAACCCTACCTGCTAACCCCTACCTGCTAACCCCTACCTGCTAACCCCTACCTGCTAACCCCTAACCCCTACCTTCTAACCCCTACCTGCTGACCCCTACTTGCTAACCCCTAGCCCCTACCTGCTAACCCCTAGCCCCTACCTGCTAACCCCTAGCCCCTACCTGCTAACCCCTAGCCCCTACCTGCTAACCCCTAGCCCCTACCTGCTAACCCCTAGCCCCTACCTGCTAACCCCTAGCCCCTACCTGCTAACCCCTAGCCCCTACCTGCTAACCCCTAGCCCCTACCTGCTAACCCCTAGCCCCTACCTGCTAACCCCTAGCCCCTACCTGCTAACCCCTAGCCCCTACCTGCTAACCCCTAGCCCCTACCTGCTAACCCCTAGCCCCTACCTGCTAACCCCTAGCCCCTACCTGCTAACCCCTAGCCCCTACCTGCTAACCCCTAGCCCCTACCTGCTAACCCCTAGCCCCTACCTGCTAACCCCTAGCCCCTACCTGCTAACCCCTAGCCCCTACCTGCTAACCCCTAGCCCCTACCTGCTAACCCCTAACCCCTACCTGCTAACCCCTAGACCCTACCTGCAAATCCCTAGACCCTACCTGCAAATCCCTAGACCCTACCTGCAAATCCCTAGACCCTACCTGCTAACCCCTAACCCCTCCCTGCTAACCCCTAGCCCCTAGCCCCTACCTGCTAACCCCTAGCCCCTACCTGCTAACCCCTAGCCCCTACCTGCTAACCCCTAGCCCCTACCTGCTAACCCCTAGCCCCTACCTGCTAGCCCCTACCTGCTAGCCCCTACCTGCTAGCCCCTAGCCCCTAGCCCCTACCTGCTAACCCCTAGCCCCTACCTGCTAACCCCTAGCCCCTACCTGCTAACCCCTAGCCCCTACCTGCTAACCCCTAGCCCCTACCTGCTAACCCTAGCCCCTACCTGCTAACCCCCTACCTGCTAACCCCCACCTGCTAACCCCCACCTGCTAACCCCCACCTGCTAACCCCCACCTGCTAACCCCCACCTGCTAACCCCCACCTGCTAACCCCCACCTGCTAACCCCCACCTGCTAACCCCCACCGGCTAACCCCTAACCCCCACCGGCTAACCCCTAACCCCTACCGGCTAACCCCTAACCCCTACCGGCTAACCCCTAACCCCTACCGGCTAACCCCTAACCCCTACCTGCTAACCCCTAACCCCTACCTGCTAACCCCTACCGCTAACCCCTACCGCTAACCCCTACCGGCTAACCCTAGCCCCTAGCCCCTACCTGCTAACCCCTAGCCCTACCTGCTAACCCCTAGCCCCTACCTGCTAACCCCTAGCCCCTACCTGCTAACCCCTAGCCCCTACCTGCTAACCCCTAGCCCCTACCTGCTAACCCCTAGCCCCTACCTGCTAACCCCTAGCCCCTACCTGCTAACCCCTAGCCCCTACCTGCTAACCCCTAGCCCCTACCTGCTAACCCCTAGCCCCTACCTGCTAACCCCTAGCCCCTACCTGCTAACCCCTAGGCTCTTACCTGCTAACCCCTAGGCTCTTACCTGCTAACCCCTAGGCTCTTACCTGCTAACCCCTAGGCTCTTACCTGCTAACCCCTAGCTCTACCTGCTAACCCCCTACCTGCTAACCCCTACCTGCTAACCCCCTACCTGCTAACCCCTACCTGCTAACCCCCTACCTGCTAACCCCCTACCTGCTAACCCCCTACCTGCTAACCCCCTACCTGCTAACCCCCTACCTGCTAACCCCCTACCTGCTAACCCCTACCTGCTAACCCCTACCTGCTAACCCCTACCTGCTAACCCCTAGCCCTAACCCTAGCCCTAACCCTAGCCCCTAACCGCTAACCCCTAGCCCCTAACCCTACCTGCTAACCCCTACCTGCTAACCCCTACCTGCTAACCCCTACCTGCTAACCCCTACCTGCTAACCCCTACCTGCTAACCCCTACCTGCTAGCCCCTACCTGCTAACCCCTAGCCCCTAGCTACCCTAGCCCCTACCTGCTAACCCCTAGCCCCTACCTGCTAACCCCTAGCCCCTAGCCCTAACCCCTAGCCCCTAGCCCCTAACCCCTAGCCCCTAACCCCTACTTCTAACCCCTACCTGCTGACCCCTACTTTCTAACCCCTACCTGCTGACCCCTACTGCTAACCCCTACCGGCTAACCCCTACCTGCTAACCCCTACCGGCTAACCCCTACCGGCTAACCCCTACCGGCTAACCCCTACCGGCTAACCCCTAACCCCTACCTGCTAACCCCTAGCCCCTACCTGCTAACCCCTAGCCCCTACCTGCTAACCCCTAGCCACTACCTGCTAACCCCTAGCCCCTACCTGCTAACCCCTACTGCTAACCCCTAGCTGCTAACCCCTAGCGGCTAACCCTACCTGCTAACCCCTAGCTGCTAACCCCTACCGGCTAACCCCTACCGGCTAACCCCTAGCTGCTAACCCCTAACCCCTAGCCCCTACCTGCTAACCCCTAGCCCCTACCTGCTAACCCCTAGGCTCTTACCTGCTAACCCCTAGGCTCTTACCTGCTGACCCCTACTTTCTAACCCCTACCTGCTGACCCCTACTTTCTAACCCCTACCTGCTAACCCCTACCCTACCGCTAACCCCTAGCCCCTACCGCTAACCCTACCGCTAACCCCTACCGCTAACCCTACCTGCTAACCCCTACCTGCTAACCCCTACCTGCTAACCCTACCTGCTAACCCTACTGCTAACCCCTACCTGCTAACCCTAGCCCCTACCTGCTAACCCCTAACCCCTAGCCACTACCTGCAAGCCCCTACCTGCTAACCCCTAGGCTCTTACCTGCTAACCCCTAGGCTCTTACCTGCTAACCCCCTACCTGCTAACCCCCTACTTTCTAACCCCTAACCCCTACCGGCTAACCCCTAGCCCCTAGACCCTACCTGCTAACCCTAGACCCTACCTGCTGACCCCTACCTGCTGACCCCTACCTGCTGACCCCTACCTGCTGACCCCTACCTGCTGACCCCTACCTGCTGACCCCTACCGGCTAACCCCTAACCCCTACCGGCTAACCCCTAACCCCTACCGGCTAACCCCTAGCCCCTACCTGCTGACCCCTAGCCCTACCTGCTGACCCCTAGCCCTACCTGCTAACCCCTAGCCCCTACCTGCTAACCCCTACCTGCTGACCCCTACTTTCTAACCCTACCGGCTAACCCCTAACCCCTACCGGCTAACCCCTAGCCCCTACCTGCTAACCCTTAACCCCTACCTGCTAACACTTAACCCCTACCTGCTAACACTTAACCCCTACCTGCTAACACTTAACCCCTACCTGCTAACCCCTAGCCCCTACCTGCTAACCCCTAGCCCCTACCTGCTAACCCCTAGCCCCTACCTGCTAACCCCTAGCCCCTACCTGCTAACCCCTAGCCCCTACCTGCTAACCCCTAGCCCCTACCTGCTAACCCCTAGCCCCTACCTGCTAACCCCTAGCCCCTACCTGCTAACCCCTAGCCCCTACCTGCTAACCCCTAGCCCCTACCTGCTAACCCCTAGCCACTACCTGCTAACCCCCTACCTGCTAACCCCAACGGCTAACGGCTAACCCTAGCCCCTACCTGCTAACCCCTAGCCCCTACCTGCTAACCCCTAGCCCCTACCTGCTAACCCCTAGCCCCTACCTGCTAACCCCTAGCCCCTACCTGCTAACCCCTAGCCCCTACCTGCTAACCCCTAGCCCCTACCTGCTAGCCCCTACCTGCTAACCCCTACCTGCTAGCCCCTACCGGCTACCCCTACCGGCTAACCCCTACCGGCTAACCCCTACCGGCTAACCCCTACCGGCTAACCCCTACCGGCTAACCCCTAACCCCTACCTGCTAACCCCTAACCCCTACCTGCTAACCCCTAGCCCCTACCTGCTAACCCCTAGCCCCTACCTGCTAACCGCTAACCCCTAGCCACTACCTGCTAACCCCTAGCCCCTACCTGCTAACCCCTACCTGCTAACCCCTACCGGCTAACCCCTAGCTGCTAACCCCTAACCACTAGCCCCTACCTGCTAACCCTAGCCCCTACCTGCTAACCCCTAGGCTCTTACCTGCTAACCCCTAGGCTCTTACCTGCTAACCCCCTACCTGCTAACCCCTACTTTCTAACCCCTAACCCCTACCGGCTAACCCCTACCGGCTAACCCCTACCGGCTAACCCCTACCGGCTAACCCCTACCGGCTAACCCCTACCGGCTAACCCCTACCTGCTAACCCCTACCTGCTAACCCTACCTGCTAACCCCTAGCCCCTACCTGCTAACCCCTAGCCCCTACCTGCTAGCCCCTACCTGCTAGCCCCTACCTGCTAGCCCCTACCTGCTAACCCCTACCTGCTAACCCCTACCTGCTAACCCCTACCTGCTAACCCCTACCTGCTAACCCCTACCTGCTAACCCCTACCTGCTAACCCCTACCTGCTAACCCCTACCTGCTAACCCCTACCTGCTAACCCCTAACCCCTACCTGCTAACCCCTACCTGCTAACCCCTACCTGCTAACCCCTACCTGCTAACCCGCTAACCCCTAGCCACTACCTGCAAGCCCCTAGGCTCTTACCTGCTAACCCCTAGGCTCTTACCTGCTAACCCCTAGGCTCTTACCTGCTAACCCCTAGGCTCTTACCTGCTAACCCCTAGGCTCTTACCTGCTAACCCCCTACCTGCTAACCCCTACTTTCTAACCCCTAACCCCTACCGGCTAACCCCTAGCCCCTACCTGCTAACCCCTACCTGCTAACCCCTACCTGCTAACCCCTACCTGCTAACCCCTACCTGCTAACCCCTACCTGCTAACCCCTACCTGCTAACCCCTACCTGCTAACCCCTACCTGCTAACCCCTACCTGCTAACCCCTACCTGCTAACCCCTACCTGCTAACCCCTACCTGCTAACCCCTACCTGCTAACCCCTACCTGCTAACCCCTACCTGCTAACCCCTACCTGCTAACCCCTACCTGCTAACCCCCTACCTGCTAGCCCCCTACCTGCTAACCCCCTACCTGCTACCCCTACCTGCTAACCCCTACCTGCTAACCCCCTACCTGCTAACCCCCTAGGCTCCTACCTGCTAACCCCCTAGGCTCCTACCTGCTAACCCCCTACCTGCTAACCCCCTACCTGCTAACCCCCTACCTGCTAACCCCTACCTGCTAAGTTACCCCCAACCCCTACCTGCTAAGTTACCCCCAACCCCTACCTGCTAAGTTACCCCTAACCCCTACCTGCTAAGTTACCCCCAACCCCTACCTGCTAAGTTACCCCTAACCCCTACCTGCTAAGTTACCCCTAACCCTACCTGCTAAGTTACCCCTAACCCTTACCTGCTAAGTTACCCCTAACCCCTACCTGCTAAGTTACCCCTACCTGCTAAGTTACCCCTAACCCCTACCTGCTAACCCCTAGCCCCTACCTGCTAACCCCTAGCCACTACCTGCTAGCCCCTACCTGCTAGCCCCTACCTGCTAACCCCTACCTGCTAACCCCTACCTGCTAGCCCCTACCCGCTAGCCCCTACCCGCTAACCCCTACGTGCTAACTCCTAGCCCCTACCCGCTAGCCCCTACCCGCTAGCCCCTACCTGCTAGCCCCTACCTGCTAAGTTACCCCCAACCCCTTCCTGCTAAGTTACCCCCAACCCCTTCCTGCTAAGTTACCCCTAACCCCTACCTGCTAAGTTACCCCTAACCCTTACCCTGCTAACCCCTAACCCCTACCTGCTAACCCCTAGCCTCTACCTGCTATCCCCTAGCCTCTACCTGCTAAGTTACCCCTAACACCTACCTGCTAACCCCTAACCCCTACCTGCTAACGTACTAAATCTTAGTTATTAGTTGTAGAAAGAGAGAAACTGTTCATCCAATAGCTGCTCCTCATACTAGGATGGGTTGGACATGTGACCAATAAAGAGGATTCAATCCTCCAGATTTAGATAGATTGACATGTCTACCACTGAACCGTACACTAGTCCTCTAACTTCCCCCCCTGACCCACCAGGTTCCCAGCAGTGGGCTGGCCATGTCAGTCTATGTCTACCTGGAGGCCTTTGCCAAGCTGGAGAAGCGTCTCAACGAGGGCCAGGAGGGCGTGGCCGCTGCCAGGGGCCAACCCTCCATCCAGGAGCTCCGCAGCAAGCTGGACAAGTTCATTAAGGCCCTGGGCCCCTGTGACATCCAGGTACGGCACAGCGGGCGGCTCTGGATGCTGCAGCTGTTGTGATGTTCCGTCTCCCGGTACCCGCTACATGCTAGCATGGTGCTACATGCTAGCATGGTGCTCATTGAGACTCAGTGGAGTCAGTTCAATCTAATCTATGTGTCTGACTATAAGGATTGCATGGTTAACATATTTGTGTTAATATAATATAATAATGGAAAGATGAACGTGTCCTTCAGATCTCTCAGCTGCAGAACGTGTGGTCGGAGTTCAAGAGGCGGGCGTTCACCAGAGGAGGCCTCACCAAGGAGTAGGTCTCACCAAGGACTAGTACTCACCAAGGAGTAGGTCTCACCAGAGAGTAGGTCTCACCAAGGACTAGTACTCACCAAGGAGTAGGTCTCACCAGAGAGTAGGTCTCACCAAGGAGTAGGTCTCACCAAGGACTAGTACTCACCAAGGAGTAGGTCTCACCAGAGAGTAGGTCTCACCAAGGAGTAGGTCTCACCAGAGAGTAGGTCTCACCAGAGAGTAGGTCTCACCAAGGACTAGTACTCACCAAGGAGTAGGTCTCACCAGAGAGTAGGTCTCACCAAGGACTAGTACTCACCAAGGAGTAGGTCTCACCAGAGAGTAGGTCTCACCAAGGAGTAGGTCTCACCAGAGAGTAGGTCTCACCAAGGAGTAGGTCTCACCAGAGAGTAGGTCTCACCAGAGTGTAGGTCTCACCAGAGAGTAGGTCTCACCAGAGAGGAGGCCTCACCAAGGAGTAGGTCTCACCAGAGAGTAGGTCTCACCAGAGAGTAGGTCTCACCAGAGAGTAGGTCTCACCAAGGAGTAGGTCTCACCAGAGAGTAGGTCTCACCAGAGGAGGCCTCACCAAGGAGTAGGTCTCACCAAGGAGTAGGTCTCACCAGAGGAGGCCTCACCAAGGAGTAGGTCTCACCAAGGAGTAGGTCTCACCAAGGAGTAGGTCTCACCAAGGAGTAGGTCTCACCAAGGAGTAGGTCTCACCAAGGAGTAGGCCTCACCAGAGAGTAGGTCTCACCAGAGGAGGCCTCACCAAGGAGTAGGTCTCACCAAGGAGTAGGTCTCACCAGAGAGTAGGTCTCACCAGAGGAGGTCTCACCAGAGAGTAGGTCTCTGGGCCGGAACGCTGTATTGCAAAACATGACGGCTGGCTATTATTACTATTGTTCTGAATCTTTTTCCTATTAGGCTGATCCCTTGGTGTAAGAGCATGAAGACACAGCTGTGTGGGGTCTACAAGCAGTGCTTTCTGAAGGAGACCAGCAGGGGAGACCAGCAGCTCCCCCCCGCTTTGCAGGAACAAGCTCAGGCCATGATGCAGTAAGCAGCTTACTTGGAAATACCTTGTTTCCATTTTCAGTTGCATTGAACATACTGCATTCCTCATTTCACCAGGGAGAAACTAATGGACTGGAAGGACTTCCTGTTGGTGAAGAGCAAGAGAAACATCACCATGGTGTCATATCCCGCCTCCTCGTCTCCATGACAACAGACCACAGTATTTTAACAGCTAAATGACAGTTGAAATGTTGTGTTCTGCAAGATGGGGGCTTACAAAGTAGCGTGTCAATTGAAGGTCACCGCTCAGTAGACCTTAACCCAGAACCTCACGTACCTGGAGGACTTCCCAGGCCTCATCCATTTCATCTGTGTGGATCGCTCCACCGGCCAGATGATCGCCCCGTCTCTCCACGTCACAGAGAGCAGTACCTCCGAGCTGGGGAAGGGGCCGCTGGCGCACCTCATTAGAGTCAAGGTGTGCTGGGACAGCATTTACCTTCATTTACCTTCTATTACTGGACATTCATCCTGCTGATCAGATGGGGTTTTCTTAGAAGTCGTTTTTTACATATCTTAAGATTCAAGATGTTTTTATTTGCCATATGCAACAAGTACGAATGCTTACTCCCCATTCCCTCCCGCAGTAAGAATTTTTACTATACTAAACTATGCTATAATATACTATAAACAACACTATATACTACCTACTATATACTATAAACACTAAACTATAATGATACTATACACAAAAATAGCAAAGTGTCTAATGGAAGATTCAGTACATCTCGGGAATGGTGCAAAAAGCATTTTAAAGAGAGATGAGTCGTGCAGCAGCATCTTGAATACAGTGCAGAACAGGTGTGGTGGATGTGTGTGTGTGCAGGTGGTGAATGTGTGTGTGTGCAGGTGGTGAATGTGTGTGTGTGCAGGTGGTGAATGTGTGTGTGTGTGCAGGTGGTGAATGTGTGTGTGTGCAGGTGGTGAATGTGTGTGTGTGCAGGTGGTGAATGTGTGTGTGTGCAGGTGGTGAATGTGTGTGTGTGTGCAGGTGGTGAATGTGTGTGTGTGCAGGTGGTGAATGTGTGTGTGTGCAGGTGGTGAATGTGTGTGTGCAGGTGGTGAATGTGTGTGTGTGCAGGTGGTGAATGTGTGTGTGTGCAGGTGGTGAATGTGTGTGTGCAGGTGGTGAATGTGTGTGTGTGCAGGTGGTGAATGTGTGTGTGTGCAGGTGGTGAATGTGTGTGTGTGCAGGTGGTGAATGTGTGTGTGTGCAGGTGGTGAATGTGTGTGTGTGCAGGTGGTGAATGTGTGTGTGTGCAGGTGGTGAATGTGTGTGTGTGCAGGTGGTGAATGTGTGTGTGTGCAGGTGGTGAATGTGTGTGTGTGCACTTTTATCCAAAACACTTTACAAGTCAAGCCTCACATTCACCCACAGACGGCGGAGTCAGCCATTAATGTGACGGCCAGCAGGTCAGGAGCAGTTAGGGTGAGGGGGTCTTGCTCAAGGACACCGACAGTTTTTGGTAGGAGGAGCCGGGGGATCGAACCAGCGACCTTCCGGTTGTGAGGCGACCTCTCTACCTCCTGAGCTAGACTGCTGTTAGTTATGTGGTGTGTGTGTGCAGGTGTGGAATTTTGTCAGGACCACACGACACTACCTGCAAAACGGCTATGCCACGGTGACACTGCGCGACGGAGACTTCTACTTCTGTTACTTCCTCTGGTTTGAAAATGAAGCCGTGAGTAATTTAAATTATTAAGTTTAAGTTATTAACTCTTTACTACCACTACTACTACTAACAGGTCTAACATGAATAAGGTATGGTGTATACTCATTCAATGTCTGCATATACAATTGGAGAGTTATAATATATAACACTGATATATGGATAGCAGAACATCTGTGTGACGGTATGTTTTTGAGCGGTCAGGGTTATAAACTGGAGGAGGTGGACCTGCCCGTCCTCGCTGACGACTCCGCCCCCATCGGCATGCTGGCCCGGGACTACTACAGGTACCCTACATGGAACCCACCCGTTATAGGACCGGTCTGTCCTTATGCCTAACTCTAAACATAGGTGCAAAATCGATGTAAAAGGTTTGTGGTTGAGAGGTTTGGTGTGTTCCAGGAAGCTGCTGCGGTACTACAGTAAGAACCACCAGGGGGAGGTGGTGAAGTGTTACGAGCTGCTCAGCGTCCACCTGGGCGTCATCCCCACCGACCACATCCTGCAGCACTGCAGACACCTGGCTAGCAAGCTGTGGGAGCCCTCACGGAACCCCCTCCTCTAGACACACACACACACACACACGTAACCCCCTCCTGTAGACACACACACATAACCCCCTCCTGTAGAGATGCATATCAAGCCCCTTCCTTCAGAGGATCAACCCACGAGGATCCCCTTCCTTCACAGGAGTAGGAGGGAGAGACACGGGTTCACAAACAGCCTCATGCACTATGACATCGCCCCTGGCAAGAAAACATTTCAAGTGGTTTTATAATGTTATGTTGGAGGATAGTTCATAATTCTAAATGTTGTTTTAAATCTGCCAAGTCAGAATATAATATTATGAAGGCTGTGGCTATTAGTGGTTTATAATTATCACTTTAAAGTGATTTGGAGTTTAAGATTTGCTCACTTTGAACACTATTGTCAGATTATTGTACACTTGTGATGTTTTTTCCTGAATGTTGTTGAATGTGAATGTGTGTTTTGTATTGTTTCATATTTATTCGCAATTCATTAAATGTATTTTGAATCTGGTCATTATTTAAATGTTTTCGATTTACCAACTGGCGGAAGGGCATCTCCCACTGAGCTCTGCTGCAGACATTCACACCGTAACGCTCACACCTCCTCCAAGCTTTGCGCCTATGTAACAGACGCCAGCAGGTGGCGCTGTGCAGTGGTAAACCTCACTCGGTGATGAAGCTAGAGGCTGTGGGTTTGAGGTGTGCAGGACACTCACGGTTTCCCCAAGACACGCATGAACAGATATTGTTGTCACAATATTTACCCAGCATAATAGTTCAAACTAAACATCATGAATGCCAGCAATGCTTAATAATTATTTGAATACATACAATTATGAAAGACCTGGAAGTAGTGCGCTGATCTCTAAGAATTCAAGTGGAGTAAATCTACAAACACAAAAATACTGCGTTTGTCAAGTCAATTGTATTTGTATAGCCCTTAATCCCAGTTATAGTCTCAACGAGCTTCACATGCCACATGTTTACAACACCCCCCAAACCCCTAGCCCCCCTAAGGGCAAGGAAAAACTCCCTTAATGATGGAGGAAGAAATCTGGAGAAGGAACGCAGAGTGGAAGGGATTCCCTCCTTCCAGGGATGGTTCAGGAGTGACATGGTAATTTAAGTAAGTTAAGAAAACATTAAAGTACAATAATAAAATGAGGGATACTTTGACTGTCTCAAATCAAGTCAAGTTTATTGTCACTTCACAGTTTACACAAGTATAAAGCAGTGATGTGAAAATGTGTACATTGTTATTTGCTATACGCCCTTGTTCAGCAGCCTGATGACCTGACTGTGGAAGCTATCTGTAAGTCTATTTGTACGACACTTGATACTGCGGTATGGCCTGCCTGACGGTAACAGTGAGTACAGTTCGTGGCTGGGGTGGGCAATGTCTTTTTGATGCGTTTGGCCTTGGCCACGCACCGCTGGTTGTATATATCCAGGAGGGAGGGGAGCTCACCTCCAACCATATACGGGGCTGTCCCACCACCCTTTGAAGCGCTCTATACGCGCTATACACTGCCCTGGGGCCCTCTCCTCCTCCTCCTGCAGAACAGGACCAGGACTTCAGGTGGTCCAGACCGCATTTTAGCTTGCAGGGCCCCAACAGCTTGATCGACCAAGATGGTTTGTGCATTCATACCAACAAGGCTTGGTGCACAGACACTACCACCATCGAGAGCCACTGCTCAGCTAACGTGGAATAAGGGAAATTACAGCCACCATTATAACTGCGGCTTACATACCTCCAGATGCTAACGCTAAGCTAGCTATGAAGGAACTTTACTCTGCTATTAACCAACAGCAGAACTCCCACCCAGAGGCAGCATTTATTATTGCAGGAAATTTCAATCATGCCAACTTAAAGTCTGTGCTCCCCAAATTTCACAACATTCCAGAAATGGCTATCTTTTATCTTTTCTATCTTACCCCTGAGATCACAATTGGTTTAAATTCTGATAAAGTTACCCACTAATACACTGTCAAAACTGATAGTGAGGCCGGATGAGCTCCTGCGTCATTGAGGCTCTCTTTATAGTAGGCCTTTATTGTCATGTGTAGAGCAGAATTCAGCTGTCATTTCCACTGGTCACCCAGGCTACGCATTGTAGCCTGGGTGGTAACTACGCATGTAGTTCTGTGGTCAGACCATCCAACATGTTAGAAGAACAGCTTTCACAGCACAAATTGTCATCTATATCTCAAAAAGACACCAATTACAATTATATCAAGCTTTAACCAGTCCTTACTCCAAATTTCAAATAATATCGTGTCTAGCCTATTTATCCTAGACGAAACTAAGCTCAATTTAAGATCAGTATGAGATTGTAAACCATTTTCTTCTTGTCTCACCACAATCCCTAATCAAGATAAATTATTTCTCAAAGCATAAAGCATATTCCCATTCAACAGCTGCCTGAACATCTGGTATGGATGCATTTAGAGTCATCAGGCAACAGGGAGGGGGCGGCTGTCATCATGGTACAGAGTTCAGAGAGATGACAGCTGAGGGGAAGAAGCTGTTCCTAAGCCTGCTTGACTTGAAACAAAGGTTTCTATAGCGCCTCCTGGAGGGGAGGAGGGCAAACAGTCCATGGTTGGGGTGAGAGGGTCTTTGACTATTTGTTGTACCTTCCTCAGACACCATTTGTGGTGGGTGGTGTTTATTGCAGGGAGGGGTAATCCAACGATGTGTTGGGCGGTTTTCACCACCCTCTGCAGCGCTTTCCGGTCTGAAACCGTAGCAGTTGCCGTACCACACTGTGATGCAGTTTGTGAGGATGCTTTCAATGGCACACCGGTAAAAGTTCACCAGAATGTGAGGTGACAGGTGGGCTTTCCTCAGTCTCCTTAGGAAGAAGAGACGCTGGTGAGCCTTCTGTACCAGTGAGGCCGTGTTGAGGGACCAGGAGAGGTCCTCTGAGATGTGGACCCCCAGGAATTTGAAGCTGGAGACACACTCGTCCTCCCCCCCATCCTCATAAACATGAGGATGGGGGTGTGTGCCCCAGCTCTGGTCTTTCTGAAGTCCACGATGAGCTCCTTGATCTTCTAGGGCAAAGTTGTTGTCAGCGCACCACGCCACCAGGTGCTAGACCTCCTCCCTGGAGGCTTGTGGTGGAAATCTCTGTGAATAAGCAGGCGAGTTGTCAACCAATAAGAACTGTCACACATGAACTCTTTAAGTTTAAAGATTTATCATAAAGTAAATCATAAAGGACAATGAACAAATACCCAAGTGTCCAAACAGACAAGGGTTAAGAGGTTAATAACTGTTTACTAAAACATGTTATTGTGTAAAGTGTATTTTAAGAGTAGGAATGGGTGTAGGATGGGTTTTTAAATGAAGTTGAATTTTCTATTGTTTCTTTTCCACAATTTCTGCATGGCACTGCCACTTATCCTGTATGAGTGTTTGACAAATAACGTTCTTGAATCTGAAATGTTGATACAGTAAATCGTATAATCATATTTATTGAAATCCTTGTATTTTACTGTTCCAGCACCATATACTGGCATTCCCATACATGGTATTCAAAACATTCAGAGATGGAGGCTGTTTTAACCTGTGGGTCTTAATTAACAAGGACCCACAGGTGTGCAGAGGCTGCTGAAACCAGACACCAACCACACACACTCCATACAACTACCATACAATGGTATTTGAAACATATTTATAGGGATATATCCATTTATACATTCAATTATCAATCAAAAAAAAAAAAAGGAAGCCTTATGTAAAAAAAACCCCGTTAATTTTACGGTAAAAAACTGGCAGCTGTGGACGCCAGAACTTTACCGTAAAAAATACGGTAGAACGTAAAAAAAAAAAAACCCGTAATTTTTACGGTAAAAACTGGTAGCTGTGGTTGCACGAACTTTACCGTAAAAAATACGGTAGAACTTTATGTACTATTACGGTAAAAGGATATCAGTACTGCTGATTTTACGGTTAATGTTTGAGTTTTATTCCATATTTTACCATATAAATACAGGTTTTTACCACTAAAAGAAACACCTTTTTACCGTAAAATGAACATGAAAATACTGTATGAATACCGTCTAAATAAAGTTTTGGCCATTATATTTGACTGTGTTTCACTGTGCAGTTAACAGTCTGTAATATAAAATACTACTTTTCCCCGTATAAATTCCCATAATATGCCGTACAAATAAAGGTTGTTCCATGAAATATGACAGTGCTTTACTGTAAAATAATCAGTCTGCAAAATACAATTCTACTTTTTCCTATATAAATTCCCTTACAAAAGCAGTACAAAAAAAGGTTTTGCCATGAAATGTGGTTTTATTGTGAAATTAACAGTATAATGCAATGATTTAACTTCTAATACGTAAAATCCTCTCATAAACAGTCACTTTGGACTTCTGTCTGACTATGGACCATAGTCAGACAGAAGTCCAAAGTTTTTAATAGTCCATTAAACAGATCAGCAGTCAAGGGGTTTCCAATGTGTTGCCCTCCTGTAGCTGTTGAGGCAAGGGAGCAGCATGTGGACATGGAGGTTCCCACCAGGTGGAATGGATGGGGAACCCAGGACCTAACGCCAGCATCAGGGAGAGATGGGGAACCCAGGACCTAACACCAGCATCAGGGAGAGATGGGGAACCCAGGACCCAACACCAGCATCAGGGAGAGATGGGGAACCCAGAACCTAACACCAGCATCAGGGAGAGATGGGGAACCCATCTAACACCAGCATCAGGGAGAGATGGGGAACCCAGGACCTAACACCAGCATCAGGGAGAGAGCAGAGAGAAAAATCACAGGATCAAAAGTCGTTTCATTTACACTTAAGTAGTGGTGGGATATATTATATTGCAAAACCTTTAGATCACAATATTTTTATAACTATGGACTGTAACAATATACAGCACATCTTAGTATACTGATTTTTCTGGTAATTCAATTTGAAAATGGTTTATAAATGAAGGGACTCTCAATAACCTATTTACATTTTCACTATAGTAACTGACGGTAACATCCCCCCAACACTCAGTATTACTTAATCTCTACTGGTAGACACATTTCTAAAGAGCACACTATACTACCACTATACTAAAGTCAATATTTACTGAAAGCGTGCATGATAGAAAACCTGTTTGTGTGGAATCACTCACCATAAATGTCCTGACTGAATGTAGAAACAGGTCCACATTGAAGGATCAGGGAGAACTTCCAGCAGCAGGAGAACGCTGAGTGGAACTTGATAGTTTGACTGGGACCAGCCCTAATGATGGTGCAGCCCTATCAAGTGAGAAAAGAATGTCAAAGATTAAATTGTAAAATAAACAAAAACAATAATTTACTCTCTCTAGACTTGTATCTCTTACCTGGAAAGGTAATGTCAAGAAGAATCGTTTGGCTTGGCCTATTGGAAGGGAAACAATACTTTAGACGCAGAATAAAAATCTGATGTATATATTTTTAAATATGCAGCCAACTTACCAGCTCAGTTCTTTAATGATGCCCTCAGAGGAAACCAGACTTGAGTATTTTCATAATCATTTCTTCTAAAACAAATGATAGACTGAACCACCTACACTGTTCAATATTGTAATAGTACAAATAACCAACCCATACATATGTTATACTCTACATACTTACCAAATGCACATATGCTGTTCATACTCTAGACAACCCTACATTTGCACTCTTTTGTATATTGTAACTCTCCACTGTCCATCACTAGTACATATTGTATAGCATTATTGTGCTGTATAACCTACACTCCTGCATTTATCTATATTTGCACTTCTGGTTACATGCTACTGCATTTAATCGGATTTGTACCTGTACTCTGCAATGACAATGAAGGTGAATCTAATCTATTCTAAACTTAACAAGTTTTCTGAGCGCAAATTTATGTTTTTAAATTGCTCATTGTACCTAGCAGCCCCAAAAAAATGTCCCATCTCACATTTTAAAATAAAGAAAAGCTTTATGAACTGAACTTGTTTGCAGCACAAAACGATTGACCTCACTCAGTAAAGCTGAACATGTACTGTGACTTCACAAACTATACACCATACACAAACTATACACTTTTCCAAGGAAAAGTTTACATTTCAGAACTTCAGAACTTTCACTATGATAGAAATTGAACAAATATCTGCAGTACAGTACACCTTAACACATGGTCTAGAGGGTTGGGGTTAGTAGGGTCTAGGGTCCGAGTGAGGACTCTGGGATTGACTGGGAGTACTTTCTTGTTTTTCTTCCACTCGACTTTGGTTCCTCTCTCAGGATTTATTGAGAAGAAACACCTTCATGAAAAATACATATATAAATTCACAAAAAACAATTGAGGGCTGAAATAAAAACTTGTATTGTTAAATACTATAACAACAAAGAAATTGTACCTTTGGAGGAACTCAAGTGTTGAACGTAGTTCCACTGGTAGTGAATGTTGAAGCAGTAGTAACTCCCCAACATCAGGCAGAAGGCAGACGTGAAGGAAGTGACGTGGTCGTTGACAACCTCTTGGTCGATGCTCAACATGAACGTCCCAGCAGCAAAGCAGGAGGACCCTGAACAATTTAAGAATACAAAAAACAAAACAAACAAACTTCCATAACAAAGGCATCAATGTCAGCCATTGACTAAACATACTCATTACTTATTACATTCAACAAGGGCCATCAAAAAACCACCAAAACTGATAACGGAGTTGGTTAAAACCATACTGCTGCCTTGAATTCTGCTATTGGCTGACCTTGGTATCAGGTAAAGTAATGGTCAGTATCGTTATATGGGCTGCAACATAACCTGGAACTAAGTAAGCCAGTAGTACAATTGTATTTCAGTACACTAGTAGATTTATTCTAGAGGGTTTGGTTGCACTTTCAGTGTTTGTTTACTTACCATACACAATAATGCAGGGTGTTGCCGGCAACTTCTCCATCTGAACCTCTTGGGCCAGGCATGTATCCTCGACGAAATGGAACAGGTTCTCCTTTTGCTCACCAAAAACGCCTGCTTACAATCAATTCCAACACACTTGAAAATACAACGAGGTTCATTGCGGTGGAGTTTGCAATGTACAACATACGCCTTTAGAGACTGAACAGATTCTCCACAAATGCAACAGAAATACATGGTCAAACAGCGGCACATCAAAGAGGCAACCGTTAATGCTTGAATTCAAGCGCCCTTTCTGTCCACAACCTCTACTCAAATTTGACGGGCAATGGCATTTTAGCCTGAAATGTGTCCAGGCATGCCTGGGAACGGGCACTTTTGCAAGAGCCACTACACTCGGGCAATCTGGTTACAAAGAAAAAAATGCTACCAATTTACCCCTTCTCCCAAAGACGTCTGAACAGTATTAGCCTAACTAAACATTGCCTATACTTTGGTGTGCGACAAAAGCTGCGCAAACTCATTCATAATCGAAATAATTACAATCACACTCAAATGTTAACCTGGCAAAAATAGACTTCACCTTACCGTGTTAACTGAAGACAAGCTGCAACGTTCAGACAAGTCCAGAATAATCCGACGAAGTACCTGCTGGAGAGTAGTTCAAATCACTGCGACACATCAGAGAGGCAACCGTTAATGTTTGAATTCAAGCGCCCTTTCTGTCCACAACCTCCACTCACATTTGACGGCCAATGGCATTTTAGCCTGAAATGTGTCCAGGCATGCCTGGGAACGGGCTAGTATTTTTAACAGTGACAAAATGTTATTTTTACATTAAAAAATGGCAAAAATTACAGTGTTGGCTGTTTTATATATATTACGGTATATTTTTGTTATAAAAACAGTGCAAGAGTATTTAACAGTGGAGAAATGCATTTTTTTCAGAAAAGATATGTAAAGATTACTGTTTTGGCTGATATATATATTTACGGTCTTCTACTGTTACATAAACTGTATTCAACCAATTTTGAGTTTACGGTCTTTTACTGTCGTGGTTTGACAGTTTTACACCGTAAAATCTACAGCCATTTTTTACAGTGTAGCAACTCAATGTTTTTAGTCCTTTAGATAAATATACTAAATTAATGCATTCAACTTTTTAAACTACTCCAATTCAAGGGAAAGTGTGGGGAAATGAATGCAGAATCAGTCTACATAACATATTTTAATTTAACTTTTGGAGATATCACAATATTCATATGTAACCAATTGATCAAGGTCATTCTCTTGAAAAACGTCTTCATACGTCACGTCAAACATGAAGCAGTTCCTTGCTCAAGCCTTCATCCTGGACCCATTGTCTTCGTGCGTGTCTGACATTCAAGGGTTAAACCATATGGTCATATGGGTCACGCAGTACCTGGTGTCCTATCGTAGTCCTAATGTCCTAATACTATAGGCATATAGGCATTCCACTTTTTGATTTATTTATATTTATTTTCTGCCCTGCAGTGCCTCAGAAAAAGCGGCATTGGCCAATGGTGGCTAGTGGACTTCTACCGTGGCCCGTAGAGAGCGTCCTGAGGGGTGGGTCACCGTGTGGTACGGAGACACCACTGAACAGGACAAGAAAGACATCCAGAGGGTCAGGAGGACGGCAGAGAAGATCATCAGGTGTGATCATCGGGTCCCTACCATCCGGTCGCCAGTTCCGCAGCATCCGTACAAGGACTAGCAAGTTCAAGGATGAAAGAATGGGGAGTAGGCCTTCCATTGTTCTCACATTGTAATGTAAATCTTGTATGGCGATTTCCGCCCTGTTGTATGTATATCATTTCCCATATGATCAGACGTTGGTGTTGCTAGGAGACAGCTGGTCTGCGTTGAAGCAGGTGAAGTAGTGTGGCACTTTGACACCATGGAGAGGGTGGAGCAGCTAAGGGAGTCAACGTCTATGAATTAATTTACAGTCTGGTCATCATTTAGCTTATGTTGCTCAAGATTAGCCTAACCCTACAGGTCCTGCAGACATCGAACCTGCTACCATTTTTTGGCCCGCGACCCAGCTTCTAGCTCTGAAAATGTTCTTTATTGCTCTGTTCTTATATAGCTCTGTACTAAATGCATGTAATCATAGACATATAGATATAGATATCTATATCTATATCTATACCTATATCTATATCTATATATATAGATATAGATATATAGATCTATATCTATATCTATATCTATAGATATATATATCTATATATATCTATATCTATAGATATATAGATATATGTGAGCATTGTGTGTTCCATGCCTTGCCATGAGATCCGTCTTTCTAGGACAGTGTAGAGAAAACAGGATTAGTCCAAAAAATACAACTTTCTCAAATATTCTTTGTGAATTGGCTTCAGCTTTCTCTTTTTTTTTTACTGTAAAATACAACATTTTTGCCCTAAATGGTCATTTAGGGCAGTCGATACATGTTTAAGAAAACAATTTAAAAACAGTAATGGCAAAAAAGCCATAAATATTTATATATATGAATATATATAAAAATGACCGTTAAGATTTTTTGGGGAAATGGGTGCAATCATTATAATCATGCGGTGGATAATGATTAGATATCATGCCCAGGCCACCAGGCTGGACCAGACCGCTCGTTTTGTCACATTTCATACATTTTGTGCAATTTTACACAATTTTCTGTTTTCAACAGAGCCAAATAATCAACATTTCAATGAACACAAATG
>CM051018.1:26270000-26327500 GCA_027704905.1 Muraenolepis orangiensis
GAATGTTCGGGGGACGCCTGAGGAAATACAGGCGTTGTTGGGCCCTTTTCACCACGTGTGTGGTGTGCGTGGACCATGTGAGGTCCTCGGAGATGTGCACACCAAGGAACTTGAAGCTGCTGACCCTCTCTACTGCAACACCGTCGATGGAGATAGGGCCGTGCTCTCCTCTCTGCTTCCTGAAGTCCACGATCAGCTCCTTGGTCTTCTTGACGTTGAGGGCTGTTCTCCTGACACCACTGCTCCAGCGATCCAACCTCCTCCCTGTAGGCTGTCTCGTCGTCGCCGGCGATCAGGCCCATCACTGTCGTGTCGTCAGCAAACTTGACGATGACGTTGGAGCTGTGCATAGCCATGCAGTCGTGGGTGTAGAGGGAGTAGAGGAGAGGGCTCAGCACGCATCCCTGGGGGGCTCCCACGTTGAGGGTCAGTGGCTCTGAGGTGGTGCTGCCATCTCCTCCCAGGCCTGGATCAGGACCTCAGTGAGCTTCTGGATCAGGACCTCAGTGAGCTCCTGGATCAGGACCTCAGTGAGCTCCTGGATCAGGACCTCAGTGAGCTCCTAGACAGTCTGTGGCGCTACTTGGCAGTGTTAGATACACTGATACATAGCGTCCCAGATGTGCTCGATTGGATTCAGGTCTGGGGAGTGTGAGGGCCAGTCAATGGCATTGACGACATCAATGCCTTCGGTATCCAGGAACTGTCTACAAACTCTGGCCATATGAGGCCAGGTATTGTTCTGCACCAGGAGGAACTCAGGGCCCACTGCACCAGCATAAGGTCTGACAATGGGCCTAAGAATTTCCTCCTGGTACCTAACAGTAGTCAGGGTACCGTTGTCTAGCACAAGAGGTTTGTGCGAGCCTCCAAGGATATGCCTCCCCAGACCATCACTGACCATCGATGGAGATAGGGCTGTGCTCTCCCCTCTGCCTCCTGAAGTCCACGATCAGCTCCTTGGTCTTCTTGACGTTGAGGGCGAGGCTGTTCTCCTGGCACCACTGCTCCAGCGATCCGACCTACTCCCTGTAGGCTGTCTCGTCGTCGCCGGGCCTGATCGCCGGCGACGACGTTGCAGTAGAGAGGGTCAGCAGCTTCAAGTTCCTCGGCGTGCACATCTCCGAGGACCTCAACAACAACAACAAATTGTGAGGATTGAATCCTCTTTATTGGTCACATCCATGTAAACATACAGTGAAATGTGTTCTCTGCATTTAACCCATCCTAGTATGAGGAGCAGTGGGCAGCTATTTATACAGAGGGGAGCAGTTAGGGTTAGGGGGTCTTCCTCAAGGACACCTCGACAGTTTTTGCTAGTTTTTCACATGGTCCACGCACACCACACACGTGGTGAAAAGGGCCCAACAACGCCTGTATTTCCTCAGGCGTCTGAAGAAATTCAGCATGGGCCCCCGCATCCTGAGAACATTCTATAACGGCACCATGGAGAGTGTTCTTACAGGGTGGATCACCGCCTGGTACGGGAACTGCACTGCACTCGAGCGCAGAGCGCTTCAAAGGGTGGTGCGGACGGCCCAGTATATCGTTGGAGGTGAGCTCCCCTCCCTCCTGGATATTTACAATCAGCGGTGCGTGGCCAAGGCCAAACGCATCATAAAGACATTGCCCACCCCAGCCACCAACTGTACTCCCTGTTACCGTCAGGCAGGCGATACCGCAGTATCAAGTGCCGTACAAATAGGCTTAGAGATAGCTTCCACAGTCAGGCCATCAGGCTGCTGAACAAGGGCGTATAGCATATAACAATGTATATTTTATTACATTGATTTATATATACATATTGCTCTTTTCTGTGCTGATATTTTGCATTTTAGAAATTGCATTTGTATTTTTAATTTTTAATTTTAATTTTTTACTTTATTCTATTTTTATTCTATTTTTATCTATTTTTATAACTGCTGTCTGTCGTCGGGTATTGCACACAAGATTTTCACATCACTGCTTTATACTTGTGTAAACTGTGAAGTGACAATAAACTTGACTTGACTTGACTTGACCCACCAGCAAACCAGTCATGCTGGATGATGTTGCAGGCAGCATAACATTCCCCATGGTGTCTCCAGCTCCAATTCTGGTGTTCTCTAGCAAATGGCAATCTGTACGGTGCTGGGCTGTGAGCACAGGTCCCACTGGAGGATTTCAGGCCTTCAACCCACCCTCATGAAGTCTGTTTCTGACAGTTTCCTGCCCGCTGGAAGTTTCATTTTGTAGGGCTCTGGCAGTGCTACTCCTGTTCCTCCTCCCACAAAGTAGGAGATACCGGTTCTGCTGCTTGCCCTTCCAAGGCCCTGTCCAGCTCTCCTTGTGTGATGACCTGTCTCCTGGTATCTCCTCCACGCTTTTCAGACTATGCTGTTTATGCAGACTATGCAGTGTGGCAGTAGCTCAGTCTGTTGGAACTTGGCTTGGGAACCGGCAGGTCACCGGGTTTAAGTCCCGAAACATCTGGGCACTGCCAAGGTGCCCTTGAGCAAGGCACCAGACCCCTACACTGCTCTTCGGGGGTGCTGTATATACCAGGGATATTCAATTAGTTAAGAATGGGGGCCAGTTCACGAAAATATTTTCAAATTGGGGGCCTGAGAAATATGGCTTGAAATATGAGTACCGACAATCACATTAACAGCTACAGATACAGTAAAGTACAACACAGGAGTGCATATATTGTATGTTTGTTTATTTTGTATAACAACATCAGTGCCTTGGATTTGCATGTGTAAGTGAAGCCAAACATGGTCAGGATAAAATGCGCCAGACCTCTCTCGACCTCTCATTCAATGACGTTACCAGCTCCCTCAACATTCACACAGAAAGGGTCCTTCACAAATCTCGTCAATTTAGTGTGGGCTGAAATGAGTTTCTTGTCATCACCTCTGTGATTTGTAGGCCTATGTGGGAAACAGGCCTATTGCGCTATGCAGGAAAGTGGAGCGTTTTGCCAGGACAGAAAAAAGTGAGAGCTTTCTTTGACAAGCTGCATGACGGTCTCCTCTCTGCCCTGCAGCTCGGTATTAGGTTGGTTCAAGTGATGGAAAATGTCACTCAAAAAGCAAACAGCAGCGGAGTGCTCCTCATTTTCCATAAGAGACTAAATGTATAGGCTTTATTCTGCTTTGAATTACGGAGAAACCGTAATCGTTTCAATGTGTTTCCTTTGCTAAGCCATCTAATGTCATTCTGGATAAATCATTGTATTGAGCTGATATATCTGACAACAACTGGTGGAAAAGGCGGTGCTGTAAACTGGAGGTAGAGCGAATAAAGTTAATAATTCATGACAGAGTCCCTGGTCTCTTCTAACTCACCACTTAGTTTGGCCCATAAGAGGCTTTGGGTGTGGGTGCCCCATCCGTTACCAGCAGGTTTATACTTTCCACATACAACTTATTCTCCTCAAAGAATGCAATCATTTCATTAAATATGATCTCGCCAGTCGTGTGTCCCTCCAAAGGAATCAGTCCAAGTAAATCCTCCAAAAATCATTCACCGCCAAAGAATGGAAAAAACAGCACATGGCTCATCCACGCCTAAATCATCACCTCCGCCGTCCTCGAAAACATCTGATGCAAGGGCCTCTACTCTCTGTATGGTCAAAGTGTCTGATTATTTTAATCGAATCAATCAAGCTGTTTCGTGTTTTCTCACCTGTAACCACCTCTTCAATTGATGCCGGCATACAGTCCTTGACAGTCTACGTCTGTAAATGTGTTTTTTTATTTTTGAGCTAATATCCATGCCACGCGTAGTGATGCCGACGTAGCTCTCTCTTGCTCTGTACAGAAACAGGGTGCAACGTCTTTGCTCATAGCATGAGGTTAGCCTCAAAATCTTCTGCCGTTGAGCATTAGAGCCCAGTGAGAAAGTTGTGTCAAAGTTTTAAAATGCCTTCTCAAGTTATACTCTTTCCACACTATGGACTCCTTGCAGAGTAAACATGGCCTCGCACAAACAGACACAAATAAATACATTCACTGAACTGAGTCTGAGTGTTTCTGAGTACATTTTTGTTTTGTTTTAAGTAGAAAGAGACATTTAGTCTAACTAAGCAGGCACGTGCTAACAGGCCCACAGGCGCTGGACAGAGTAGAACGTACAGACGTGAGGGAGGAGAGCAGCGCCTCATCCAGGATTTGAATAAATGAGGCAAAGTAGGACCCGTACAAATGAGCTCGTAGGCCGGACCAGGCCCTAGGCCACCAATTGATGAGCCCTGGTGTCAACAATAGCTGTCCACTGCTCCTAATACTAGGATGGGTTTAATGCAGAGAAACTCATTCCACTGTGTGTGTTTACATGTATGAGACCAATAAAGAGGATTCAATCCTCCAGATGTAGATTTAGATCCCACCAGTTTAAGTGACTTGGTGATAAACTGTGTGTATGTACAGCTTTATTTTAGCTGTATTACAGTTTTTACAACAAAAAAAACACTGAAAAATCGGACTACAATACAAACAGGGCAAACAAAATGTGAAACAACAGACATATGTTTTAGGATTGAATTCCTGTGGCAGTACTGTGACCCTTGTTGAGATGGGTGGTGGTTCAGGGATCCGGTCTGAGGCCTGTTTGTAGTGCTGAGGCTGCTGTTCAATTAGATTAGTGTAGGAGGGGTTTGGTTTCAGGTAGAGTTCAGGTACATTTTGAAGGTTTTGATGCTTGTGTTTTAGCATTCACTTTTTGGGTATAAGCAATGGGTAAAAACTGAGATGAAATTGTGTCCATTTGGCCCATTGATTAATGTTGTGTATGCTTGGGTAGGATGGGGTAAAAGGCTTTATCTTCAATGCTAAGATATTACACATGACATGATGTGTACCCTGAGTGATCCACTGAAATAGAATTATTATTAACCACACTTTAGCTTTTAACACATGAACCATATATAAGTGGGATAAACAATATAGGTGGGATAAATATATAGGTGGTATAACGATATATAGGTGGGATAAATATATAGGTGGTATAAATATATAGGTGGTATAATGATATATAGGTGGTATAATGATATATAGGTGGGATAACGATATATAGGTGGTATAATGATATATAGGTGGTATAATGATATATAGGTGGGATAACGATATATAGGTGGTATAATGATATATAGGTGGTATAATGATATATAGGTGGTATAACAATATATAGGTGGGATAAATATATAGGTGGTATAAATATATAGGTGGTATAATGATATATAGGTTGTATAATGATATATAGGTGGGATAACGATATATAGGTGGTATAATGATATATAGGTATGATATATAGGTGGTATAATGATATATAGGTGGTATAACGATATATAGGTGGGATAAATATATAGGTGGTATAAATATATAGGTGGTATAATGATATATAGGTTGTATAATGATATATAGGTGGGATAACGATATATAGGTGGTATAATGATATATAGGTGGTATAATGATATATAGGTGGGATAATGATATATAGGTGGTATAATGATATATAGGTGGGATAACGATATAGGTAGGATAACACTGAACACTGATGGTACATATCCATGGTAGTGCTATGTTAACCATGGTAGTGCTATGTTAACCATGGTAGTGCTATGTTAACCATGGTAGTGCTATGTTAACCATGGTAGTGCTATGTTAATCATGGTAGTGCTATGTTAACCATGGTAGTGCTATGTTAACCATGGTAGTGATATATTAACCATGGTAGTGCTATGTTAACCATGGTAGTGCTTTGTTCAAGGCAGGTCAACATCTGTACCGGCAGAGGTCTAAAGCACCAGGGGTAATTTCTCAGAAGACTGTGTGTGTGTGTGTGTGGGGGTGGGTGGGTGTCTGTTAGAATAGAGGTCCTTTTTTTGCAGGGATGCATCGGCAAAGAAAGAGATTGTGGTCTTTCATCAAAACTATCAAATCCAACGCACTTCTTGAAAAACACTTATTAATTGTACATTCTTTACAGTAGATGTCAAGTAAAAATGAAGGATAGTGTATTTTTACCTTTTGTGGGTGTTGTTGGTTATCGTTTACATTGCATGAGACTGCAGTATCTCGGGGGAGGGGTCAAAGCAAGCAAGTGAGGCCTGAGTATAGTATAAGTGAGTATTGATTTGGATTGATTCATTATTTCTTTAAGGCTGTTTAACTGTTCCAGTACACTGAATTAATTTGGTATCACAAAATATCTGTGGCGATAATCAACTCTAGTACCATGTCACAATACCCAAATCCACTCTCTAACAAACACTTGATCATTACAGAGCACTGCTATCGATTTAAATCAATGAAACAGTATCAAGTCAGTAAACGCTACTAGACATAAGACATCACTTTACAGAAAACAAATTAATTTGAGATTAAATGTTCCAAAATATGTATCATACTTTCCACTGCCTTAACTAACGGCCATGCCAAGACTTTTTGTTTTACAGTTACAAAACGTATCTTACCCTTTCTATCCATTTGCTGTGGACCTTTTCTATAAAGGTCCATTGTAGAAAAGGTCCAATGTTGTCATCAGTGCTTCCTGGGCAGCACACACAAAGGTTATTGGTAGCTCCAAAGCCTCTCTTGGAAAGAATGCTCAAATTGGTTGATATCTCAAATAACAAACATTTCAGCTTGGCCGCCATTAGTATGACAGTCCTGGCATCCAGCCTCCAGCCTCCGGCCTCCAGCCTCCTGCCTCCACCTCCAGACAGAAGCCATGATGGTGATGAGCATCTTTTGATTTTCATGTGTTGGACTGACTGAGATATCAGGCGGTAAGTTGATAGAACTGACAGTTGTGTGCGTTTTGCTTTTGGTCAAGGTTTGTTTGTTCCCCTTTCAGTGAATTTATATCTCAAACAATCAGACACATAACACTGTATCTTGTCATCTACTAGAACTAGAAACAAATCTGCTTTTACATGGTTAAGGCAAAAACTGGCAAAAAGGAAAAAAAGTTCTGAAATACGTTAAACATAGTGTTTGCCAAGCAACACAGCAGCTTTTACTGCGGACATGCTTTAGCCAGCAGCACGATGAACACAATTAAGGAAATCAATATGAAATTGTGCATTTTGAACCAATCATTCCGTCGTCCATTTTGTCTTCAGACAGTGTCAGTGCTTCTCACACGCATCACAGTGGCATAGAGAGAGAGAGAGAGAGAGAGAGAGAGAGAGAGAGAGAGAGAGAGAGAGAGAGAGAGAGAGAGAGAGAGAGAGAGAGAGAGAGAGAGAGAGAGAGAGAGAGACATACCAGAGATACCAGTAGAAATAGCTCAATTTAAGGGGTTCATCCCTGAGGCCCAACTGAAAAGGTGCTGGTACTGAAGTGTCTGGTGGTGGAGCTCAGGGTCTTAGGGCCAGGCTGTGGGCCCTGGTGGTGGAGCTCAGGGTCATAGGGCCAGGCTGTGGGCCCTGGTGGTGGAGCTCAGGGTCATAGGGCCAGGCTGTGGGCCCTGGTGGTGGAGCTCAGGGTCATAGGGCCAGGCTGTGGGCCCTGGTGGTGGAGCTCAGGGTCATAGGGCCAGGCTGTGGGCCCTGGTGGTGGAGCTCAGGGTCATAGGGCCAGGCTGTGGGCCCTGGTGGTGGAGCTCAGGGTCATAGGGCCAGGCTGTGGGCCCTGGTGGTGGAGCTCAGGGTCATAGGGCCAGGCTGTGGGCCCTGGTGGTGGAGCTCAGGGTCATAGGGCCAGGCTGTGGGCCCTGGAAGCCGAAGCCTGGGCTCGCTGCACCACTCCGGGACACTTCTCTCTCTTCTGGACCTTGTGGTTCTTAAACAGCCCCTCGTTGCGGGGAACACCGTGAGCCCCATCAGAGAAGGTCAACAGTCCTGGATGTGTAACACATACAATTCTACATTTAGTCATTTAACAGAAGCAGCACTTTTCCAAAGCGATCTAAAGTGAGGCTGAAAACGAACAAAGCAATGTAAGGCCCCGATCACACAGGGGGCGCTTTGCAGGCTGAAAAACGCCAGGCACTCTGCTCTTTCTCCATCACTCAGGACGCCAGGCACTCTGCTCTCTCTCTCTCTCCATCACTCAGGACGCCAGGCGCTCTGCTCTCTCTCTCTCCATCACTCAGGATGCCAGGCGCTCTGCTCTCTCTCTCTCCATCACTCAGGACGCCAGGCGCTCTGCTCTCTCTCCATCACTCAGGATGCCAGGCGCTCTGCTCTCTCTCCATCACTCAGGACGCCAGGCGCCCTGCTCTCTCTCTCTCCATCACTCAGGACGCCAGTTATTCTGCTCTCTACCCATCACTCAGGACGCCAGGCGCTCTGCTCTCTCTCCATCACTCAGGACGCCAGGCGCTCTGCTCTCTCTCTCTCTCCATCACTCAGGACGCCAGTTACTCTGCTCTCTACCCATCACTCCGGACGCCAGGCGCTCTGCTCTCTCTCTCTCTCTCTCCATCACTCAGGACGTCAGTTACTCTGCTCTCTACCCATCACTCAGGACGCCAGGCGCTCTGCTCTCTCTCTCTCCATCACTCAGGACGTCAGTTACTCTGCTCTCTCTCCATCACTCAGAACGCCAGGCGCTCTGCTCTCTCTCCATCACTCAGGACGCCAGGCGCTCTGCTCTCTCTCCATCACTCAGGACGCCAGGCGCTCTGCTCTCTCTCCATCACTCAGAGCGCCAGGCGCTCTGCTCTCTACTCAGAACGTGCAAAAAGAGCCGTTCAAAACAGGTTTTTGTTGCTATGCAACCACCGAATCAGCTGTCAGTCTAAGCATTGTAATCACGGACGTTAATTTGATCCTTGCTGCTTGTTTCTTGGCTGAAAACATCAGCACTAAAACATAACAATTTTTAATAATATTGTGGGAATTCGGATCAGTGAAATCATATAACTCTGGGTATCCCGTAGTAGACCAGACTCTCCTCCATGTTTTCTGGTCACCACGTAAGTCCCGCCTCTAAATTCATCTGATGAAAAAAAACCTGTAATGACTTCAGGCGCCAAGTTTTTTAATTGTTTTCTCGAGGCTTTCGGTAAATAAAGGCGCTGAGCGTCTTACAGACAAAACGCTAAATGCTTCCTGATTAAGAACCAATGACAGAAGGTGCCCTCGCTGCAAAAAACACTTCCTGTGTGATCGGGCCTCATGGAAACATTTATTATCATGATGATCATCAAGATATACTTATGATACTTATGATACTTATGATACTTATGATACTTAGACTGAAACTAGTTTTTCTCTCTCTGCTCTTTCAAAGGTCATAGTCATTCATTTAGACTATACAACTGGGTATCACGATAAGTCGATATGTTCAATTCATGACCATACAATACCATTCAGAGACAATCAATTATAATTTTTTGTTATTACCCAGCCCTACAATAATACAATTTCAATTGGAGTAATTACAAAATAATTCCATGGTTCTGCATGAAGTGTTGTTCCACCATCGAGAAACCAAACATGAGAATATTGAAGACGGCCAGTTCCACACTATTAGGACACGAGAGAGTAGAGAACCAATCTCACCGTATCCTTCCACACGTCCACTTTTGAATTCACCCTCAAACCTCATGCCATCATGGCGGCTGAAGACTCCTGTGCCTTGGAACTTTCCCTGTGCAAATTCACCCTCATACCTGAAATTAAAAAAACATTTAGACAAAGAGTTGACAGTAACAACATGTACATTTTGTAACTAGCACACCCATGACACACCTGGACCCATCTGTAAACAGTAGAACGCCAGAACCATGGAAGAGTCCATTCTGGAACTGGCCTGTATAGCTGGTTCCATCCTGGAATTTCAACTGGCCAATGCCATGCCTCCTACCTGTGGACACGCCTGTTGTAGTTAGGGCAAACAAAACCCAAATCATGTGCAGTTCAAATGTAATATGGAACCCACAGCCCTTTGACTGCAATGCAAAGGTTCATAATCTGTCATTATCTTTTTTTTTCCCCACTGTAACTTTAAGTGTTGTATAAAGTGGTGATAGAGGATTAGGGTTAATGGCTGTTCCCACGCTCAGCGGAAGGTTTCCTGCTCAATTAGGAGACAACCTGCCTGCTGCACACATTAAAGCCATCTAATTACTTTAGGATCTGATGGCTCAAATATGGGAAGGATGCTTGTTCCTTTTCTTAGTTAATTAGTTATTATACAGACAGAGCGATATATGAAGCGTTCTACAGGATCCGCCGGTCCTCTTGCTCTGCCTTATTGGGATTTGTCTAAATAGCCTGATATTGTCAGTCAATGGCGTTACTGTGTGTGTGATTTACAGAAACATACAGAACGTTTTGTTAGAAAGTTAAAGGAGAGTCTTCCTATGCAGACTGAGGTCAATGAATTTCAGCACACAAATTAAAAGGTTGACAATGTCCTAGAGCTATATATATATATCTATATATATATATATAGATATATATAGATATATATATATATATATCTATATATATCTATATAGATATATATAAATATATATATCTATATAGATATATATATCTATATATCTATATATATAAATATATATTTCTATATCTATATATAGATAGATATATAGATATATATATAGATATATATATTTATTTATATATTTATATATTTATATTTATATATTTATATATTATTTATTTATATTTATTTATATTTATTTATATAGATATATAGATATATATATAGAGCTATATACTCCCAAGCTGGATTTAGCAGAGAAAAAGACGCGTCCATCTTGCCTTCCTTCCACTCGCCATTATACTCTTCCCCACTGGCATAGGTGAAAGATCCCCTGGTCAGAGTCATGTCCTCCCTGCTTCACACACACACACACACACACGCACGCGCACGCGCACGCGCACACACGCACATTATATATATATATATATAGTAACACTAGAACTGTTATTTAAATTCAGATCACAAATGCAGATAATGCAGCTCATAAGAGGACGTTAATTATGTCCTATGTAAATGACATGAGAATAATTTGGGTTTATTGACTGAATTATCGTTGCCCCATTTAAAAGGTCAACGTGTTGTGTTGGAATGAAGCAATAGGCCTACTTAAACAAAAACACACATCAATACATTGATAATATCAATATTCAATATTTCGTGGTGGACCGTGGACGTACATAGCAACGACCATTAAGATGAGAGTGAATTCTTCTCGTACCACCGTCTGTAAATGATGAATTAACACAGAAGCCATGACACACGACTGAACACACGTCCAGCCAACAACTTCTGAATAAGTCATCAGTTAAATGCCTTGCTTGTTGCTAAGTATGTCGTGTCTCCCTATCATAGGCGGGTCACAGACAGACAGACCGACAGACCGACCGACAGACCGACAGACAGACCGTATATAACACCATGTCTATGAGGCTGTTTACCTGTGCTGTCCGCCTCTGTGGACCATGTAGGACCTCAGACGAGTCGCATTAGGCGGTCGGACGTTTCGCGTTTCTCAGAGCGTCTCCCATGTCCGACCGCAGGAGTCCATCGCTCCTCTGTTGCTGCCTCTCATCACAGCCTATGGTGATTGGCCCAGAGCTCTGCCATAGGACCATAGGACCCAGATGTATTGTTGAATATATATTTATGGTATTTTACGTGCCGTATTTGATGTGCCGCTAATCGTATATCACTTCTTTTTTTTTGCATGCTTAGGCTATATCTAATTGACCATGAAATAAATAGTAGATATATATTTTATTTTCTCAATTGTATCATTCAAATAGGTCCTGCCAAAAAATATCTATCTCTATATGTCTATATATATTTATATCTATATCTATATTTAGAAATATATCGATATTTCCTCGCAAACGCTCTCAGCTGGAGGCGCGTTCACGTGTCACCAGCGCGTTCACGTGTCACCAGCGCGCTTCCTGTTCCTCAGACGTGCGCGCGCCCAGAGAGGATCAGTAGAAAATGGCGAGTCAGTGTTCGAGGCAGCGGTGCTCCGTGGAGAGGAGAGGCTTTCGGGAGGACCTGGACTCGTGGCGACACAAACTCATCCACTGTGTAGGTGAGGACCAGCTGCTCCACACATGGCTGTTCAGGTCGATCGATCTTCGACGTGTATAGTGTTTTATCCATCGATTACCTTCAGTCCAGCTTCTCTCTCTCTGTTTTCTTCCGTTTCCTTTTCACGACCGACTCGAAAAGGCGCTTAGAGTCCGGATCGAAGAGCTGATCGGATCGAAGTCCTATAGGATCTGCTGTAAATATATCTATATAGTATATAAATATATCTATATCATATAGATATATATCTATATAATATATATATTTATAGAATATTTATATATACATATCATTAATATGTGTAGTTGCAGTGTGTCGTGTTAAAGGGTCTCGGACCGCTTTGAACGAGTTCTCCTGGTTCTTATGAATTATTGTTATGAATGTGGAGGTTGGTGTCAACATGGCCTCTCTCTCTCTCTCTCTCTCTCTCTCTCTCTCTCTCTCTCTCTCTCTCTCTCTCTCTCTCTCTCTCTCTCTCTCTCTCTCTCGTCAACATGGCTTCTCTCTCGTCAACATGGCTTGCTTTCTTAAACCATCAACATCTCTTTCTCTATCTCGTCCCATCATCCGGCAAATACATCCGAGTGAACAAGGAAACGACACACACACACACACACACACACACACACACACCGTAATGACTATAAACAATTTGTCTGTTAAAAGTATCTGGAGTGATTGTAAGTTATAAGCTACATGTCTGTACATTGGTGTTCATCATAGTACCCTGCCAACATTACCATAGTGTTACCATAGTGTCACTACAGTGTTACCATAGTGTTACCGTAGTGTTACCATAGTGTTACTACAGAATTACCATAGTGTTACCGTAGTGTTACCGTAGTGTTACCATAGTGTTACCATAGTGTCACTACAGTGTTACCATAGTGTCACTACAGTGTTACCGTAGTGTTACCATAGTGTTACCATAGTGTCACTACAGTGTTACCATAGTGTTACCGTAGTGTCACTACAGTGTTACCATAGTGTTACCGTAGTGTTACCATAGTGTTACTACAGTGTTACCATAGTGTTACTGTAGTGTTACCGTAGTGTCACTACAGTGTTACCATAGTGTTACCACAGTGTCACTACAGTGTTACCACAGTGTTACCATAGTGTCACTACAGTGTTACCATAGTGTTACCGTAGTGTTACCATAGTGTTACCATAGTGTTACTACAGAATTACCATAGTGTTACCGTAGTGTTACCGTAGTGTCACTACAGTGTTACCATAGTGTCACTACAGTGTTACCATAGTGTCACTACAGTGTTACCGTAGTGTTACCGTAGTGTTACCATAGTGTTACCATAGTGTCACCACAGTGTTACCACAGTGTTACCATAGTGTTACCGTAGTGTCACTACAGTGTTACCATAGTGTTACCGTAGTGTTACCATAGTGTTACTACAGTGTTACCATAGTGTTACCGTAGTGTTACCGTAGTGTCACTACAGTGTTACCATAGTGTTACCACAGTGTCACTACAGTGTTACCACAGTGTTACCATAGTGTCACTACAGTGTTACCATAGTGTTACCGTAGTGTTACCATAGTGTCACTACAGTGTTACCATAGTGTTACCATAGTGTTACCGTAGTGTTACCATAGTGTCACTACAGTGTTACCACAGTGTTACCATAGTGTTACCATAGTGTCACTACAGTGTTACCACAGTGTTACCATAGTGTCACTACAGTGTTAACAGTGTTACCATAGTGTTACCATAGTGTCACTACAGTGTTACCATAGTGTTACCATAGTGTTACCATAGTGTTACTACAGTGTCACTACAGTGTTACCATAGTGTTACCATAGTGTCACTACAGTGTTACTACAGTGTTACCATAGTGTTACCATAGTGTTACCACAGTGTTACCACAGTGTTACCGTAGTGTTACCATAGTGTCACTACAGTGTTACCACAGTGTTACCACAGTGTTACCACAGTGTTACCACAGTGTTACCACAGTGTTACCGTAGTGTTACCATAGTGTTACCATAGTGTTACCATAGTGTTACCATAGTGTTACCATAGTGTCACCATAGTGTTACCATAGTGTCACTACAGTGTTACCACAGTGTTACCACAGTGTTACCACAGTGTTACCATAGTGTTACCATAGTGTTACTACAGTGTTACCATAGTGTCACTACAGTGTCACTACAGTGTTACCACAGTGTTACCACAGTGTTACCACAGTGTTACCACAGTGTTACCATAGTGTCACTACAGTGTTACCATAGTGTTACCACAGTGTTACTACAGTGTTACCATAGTGTTACCATAGTGTCACTACAGTGTTACCATAGTGTTACCATAGTGTTACTACAGTGTTACCATAGTGTCACTACAGTGTTACCATAGTGTCACTACAGTGTTACCGTAGTGTTACCGTAGTGTTACCATAGTGTTACCATAGTGTCACCACAGTGTTACCACAGTGTTACCATAGTGTTACCGTAGTGTCACTACAGTGTTACCATAGTGTTACCGTAGTGTTACCATAGTGTTACTACAGTGTTACCGTAGTGTTACCGTAGTGTCACTACAGTGTTACCATAGTGTTACCACAGTGTCACTACAGTGTTACCACAGTGTTACCATAGTGTCACTACAGTGTTACCATAGTGTTACCGTAGTGTTACCATAGTGTCACTACAGTGTTACCATAGTGTTACCATAGTGTTACCGTAGTGTTACCATAGTGTCACTACAGTGTTACCACAGTGTTACCATAGTGTTACCATAGTGTCACTACAGTGTTACCACAGTGTTACCATAGTGTCACTACAGTGTTAACAGTGTTACCATAGTGTTACCATAGTGTCACTACAGTGTTACCATAGTGTTACCATAGTGTTACCATAGTGTTACTACAGTGTCACTACAGTGTTACCACAGTGTTACCATAGTGTTACCGTAGTGTCACTACAGTGTTACCGTAGTGTTACCGTAGTGTTACCATAGTGTTACTACAGTGTTACCGTAGTGTTACCGTAGTGTCACTACAGTGTTACCATAGTGTTACCACAGTGTCACTACAGTGTTACCACAGTGTTACCATAGTGTCACTACAGTGTTACCATAGTGTTACCGTAGTGTTACCATAGTGTCACTACAGTGTTACCATAGTGTTACCATAGTGTTACCGTAGTGTCACTACAGTGTTACCACAGTGTTACCATAGTGTTACCATAGTGTCACTACAGTGTTACCACAGTGTTACCATAGTGTCACTACAGTGTTAACAGTGTTACCATAGTGTTACCATAGTGTCACTACAGTGTTACCATAGTGTTACCATAGTGTTACCATAGTGTTACTACAGTGTCACTACAGTGTTACCATAGTGTTACCATAGTGTCACTACAGTGTTACTACAGTGTTACCATAGTGTTACCATAGTGTTACCACAGTGTTACCACAGTGTTACCGTAGTGTTACCATAGTGTCACTACAGTGTTACCACAGTGTTACCACAGTGTTACCACAGTGTTACCACAGTGTCACCATAGTGTTACCGTAGTGTTACCATAGTGTTACCATAGTGTTACCATAGTGTCACTACAGTGTTACCATAGTGTTACCATAGTGTTACCATAGTGTCACTACAGTGTTACCACAGTGTTACCACAGTGTTACCACAGTGTTACCATAGTGTTACCATAGTGTTACTACAGTGTTACCATAGTGTCACTACAGTGTCACTACAGTGTTACCACAGTGTTACCACAGTGTTACCATAGTGTCACTACAGTGTTACCATAGTGTTACCACAGTGTTACTACAGTGTTACCATAGTGTTACCATAGTGTCACTACAGTGTTACCATAGTGTTACCATAGTGTTACTACAGTGTTACCATAGTGTCACTACAGTGTTACCACAGTGTTACCACAGTGTTACCGTAATGTTACCACAGTGTTACCACAGTGTTACCACAGTGTTACCATAGTGTTACCATAGTGTTACCATAGTGTTACCATAGTGTCACTACAGTGTCACTACAGTGTTACCATAGTGTTACCATAGTGTTACCATAGTGTCACTACAGTGTTACCATAGTGTTACTACAGTGTTACCATAGTGTTACCATAGTGTCACTACAGTGTTACCATAGTGTTACCATAGTGTTACCACAGTGTTACCACAGTGTTACCATAGTGTTACCACAGTGTTACCACAGTGTTACTACAGTGTTACCATAGTGTTACCACAGTGTTACCACAGTGTTACCGTAGTGTTACCGTAGTGTTACCACAGTGTTACCACAGTGTTACCATAGTGTTACCATAGTGTCACTAGAGTGTTACCATAGTGTTACCACAGTGTTACCATAGTGTCACTACAGTGTTACCACAGTGTTACCACAGTGTTACTACAGTGTTACCATAGTGTCACTACAGTGTTACCACAGTGTTACTACAGTGTTACCATAGTGTTACCATAGTGTTACCATAGTGTTACCATAGTGTTACTACAGTGTTTCCATAGTGTTACCATAGTGTTTCCATAGTGTTACTACAGTGTTACCACAGTGTTACCATAGTGTTACCATAGTGTTACCATAGTGTCACTACAGTGTTACCATAGTGTTACCATAGTGTTACCATAGTGTTACCATAGTGTCACCATAGTGTCACCACAGTGTCACCACAGTGTCACCATAGTGTCACCATAGTGTCACCATAGTGTCACCATAGTGTCACCATAGTGTTACCATAGTGTTACCATAGTGTTACCATAGTGTCACCACAGTGTCACCACAGTGTCACCACAGTGTTTCCACAGTGTTTCCACAGTGTTACCATAGTGTCACCATAGTGTCACCACAGTGTTACCATAGTGTTACCATAGTGTCCAGCACCCATCATTACCACAGTGTTACCACAGTGTTACCATAGTGTCACCACATTGTCGCCACAGTGTCACCACAGTGTCACCACAGTGTCACCACAGTGTCACCATAGTGTTACCATAGTGTTCAGCCTACATGTATATTGTCTTTAGTAACTGGGTCCACCGATCCAGAACCAGATCTATATTTTGACCAATCACTGTGTTGAGCTATGCATCACAATAGCCAATAGCCACAATAGTCTTGTTCCGTGTTCCGTGGAGATAGATGTTCAGGAATACTGTTGCCATTGGTTAAAATACCATGGATCTAACTCTGGGTGTTGGGGTTCTCTTGGTAGCCACAGAACAGACGCACAGGCTGCTTGTTGGTTTGAGGGACGAAATGTGTTCTAAATGATTGAAAGTGCTTTAACCACAGCCAATATTGTGTATTAACTGTAACAACTGTGTTGGGAGGTCTCTGTGCCTTGACCTGTAATGTTTGTAGCTTTTAGTCAAATCAATGGATTTGGAACAAAACAAAGGCTATCCGACCAGCATGGAAGGATAGCATATGCCTAGACTGCTGCGCAGAAGAGCAATGACTCCAGTGGCACACTGTAATAATAATAATGATAGTAAGTGTCACTGTAGGCACACTGTAATAATAATAATGATAGTAAGTGTCACTGTAGGCACACTGTAATAATAATAATGATAGTAAGTGTCACTGTAGGCACACTGTAATAATAATAATGATAGTAAGTGTCACTGTAGGCACACTGTAATAATAATAATGATAGTAAGTGTCACTGTAGGCACACTGTAATAATAATAATGATAGTAAGTGTCACTGTAGGCACACTGTAATAATAATAATGATAGTAAGTGTCACTGTAGGCACACTGTAATAATAATAATGATAGTAAGTGTCACTGTAGGCACACTGTAATAATAATAATGATAGTAAGTGTCACTGTATGTATGTATTCAACCATAGACTTTTCTTTTCTGACAATACCTAAATTTAGCAAGTGGCAATTACTGTTCTATTCGTCCCATGGCTAAACCCTAACAATCAGTCAAACTGTTTGTGAATTGAATAATGCATTTACACAAAATGATGCAGGCGTTTTGTATTATTTATGTGGTGATGCCCCTAGTCTCTCCATTACATTTCCCACAAATGTATAGTGTTCAATTTTCTTGAATCAGGTGCACTACATTGTTAAAAGCTATTACAAAATAAATAATTGTGGATTCCGTTTAAAATATACTTACCATGTGGTTTTTAGTATCTTAGTAGTTCACTAGCAGAAAAAAGACAGGGGTAACATTTAGTCCAGATACTGGACTAGTCCAGTAGTCATAGCTTCTGTTCTGTTACTGACAGATGTCCTTTGTTTCCCAGTAGTTTAGACCTCCAGAGTGACCAGCCTGTCATGCTGTAGAATGGCAGATTCTGTCTATGACAACAAGGCCAGACTTTTGTTGGTCTTTTTGGTGAAGCGTGCTGAAGGGCACCATGACCCTGGGGAAGCTGAAATGGACATTTTGTCTTGGTGTGTTTTATGCAAGCAGTAAAAGCACAGGCGAAAGAGAAGGACAATTGTTTTCTAGAACAGCAGAAACGATTGTGTGCGTGCGGGGGGGGGGGGGGGGGTGTCATCAGCGCTTAGCTGCAAACTACCCTCTACAGCGGAGTAGGCTAACATTTGTCCTGATTTTGACTTCCAGTAACTGGATTAGAGGAGCGCAAGACCCTGTCGTCAAAAAAAACTAAATTCACTCTAAATCACATTGGATAAAAGCATCTGCTTAGTGACTTAATAGTAATAAAGTCTTCTGTAGTGCATTAATTAGTGTGTTTATACACCAGCATTCAGTTTGACTCCCCGTGGATCTGGGCATCCTTTTATCCTGGCTTTAGTCTAAAAGTCAGCTTGCATCACGTTAAACATCCACAGGCATGTCCCCACCCTGTTTCTTACTGTCTAGTTTAATGCTACTCTAAACATTGTAATGTTTAAAGCACCATACTTTGCCAGACAATTATTTGTATCCTTCCTCTTAACAGAAGTTGGATGTTTACACTGTACATGTTGGTAGGTATCCGCCGTCCTTACTGGCTGTTGTTTTGGGTATCGCTATTCATGTTCAAATGTTCAAACTGCCTCCTTTACAATGTGAGCCCATCAGGGGCTCAATCAAGATTCAAGAGACTTTATTTATCCCGAGGGAAATGAAGGTGCAACAGTTGAAACAGGGGGAATAAATGCACACAAAATATACTAATACCTAAAAACTAATAACAACAAACTAAACTAAACTAGTATAAACAAAATATAACTAAATGAAATCTAAATGTATAGACCGATGAATTGCACAATTTACAGTATTACAGTAATACGTAGGTATATACAATATACAACAATACGTATAGTGCAAATTGGCAGTAATAAAATACTAATAAATAATTCAGATGAGTACTGAAAAAGTGACATGTGAAATTGAATTTGAAATTGAAATCATCCGCCCCACAACACTGTTGACGATTACTTTAGCTGAAATGAATCGTTCACTTCAAGGCTTCTTGCTCCTTGAGATACAGTCTCCTCATTTCCATGTCAGCATCTCCTCAACCACCAAAGGGCTGTTGGTAATGCAGGTATCGCCTCTTCCCTCCTTCCATCATCTCTGCTGATGGCAAAATATCCTCCTTTCCATTCATCTTGTGAAACCATTTTAGAAAGACTGTGAAACCATTTTAGAAAGACTGTGAAATCATGAAATGGTCCGTCACTGTCATGCTGTGTTTAACATTTAACTTTAACAACAATCTGGTACTTTCAGACAAAATACATTCTTTAGTCTTAAAGCCCACGGTGACCACTTCATCCTCCTCCTCTAACCCTGGCCTGGAACCATTTTGGTTTTCACTGTCAATGTCCAAGTTGAGGTAGGAGCCGTACGACTCTGTGGGGCTTATCTTGGTTACCCACTGCTTTGGGGCTCTGGTGAGTTGGGGTGGGGGTTGGGCTGAGATGAAGAGCATGTAGACACTCCGCTATGGTAGTGAGATAAGGCAGCAGAGAACACTGCAGGGTTTGCATTCTATTAACATTTCAGGGAAATGCTGCATGAAGTCATACAATGTTACATTTAACAAAGGTAGGTAAGAGAACAACTGGTCACCAGAAGTCTAAAGTGCATTTCATTTCTAACAAGTCTCCAAGAACTGAGCCAGTGCTCGTGTTTAAGTACAATAAGTTCAGGTAAAAGTACAATAAGCTGGCAAACGGTAAAAAACATTATCTAACAAGCAAACAATCTACTTAGTAAGACGCTAGTAAAAATGCTAATGGGACGTGTTGGGTGGAAGGATCCTGAAGAGGTGAGTTGAACCCTTTATGGAGGGTCAGTCATCAGTAACATCACAGATCCCCCTCTGTATGGTGTGGGCTTCGGTGTTTAGTGTATCGAGACCTGTAAGTATGTATGTATCTTGGGTATTAAACAATAGATTTTTACGATTTTGTCCTAAATCGAAAAATAACGTAATATTAAATGGCTTATGTTATTCTATATTGAAATCTCATTGGATTAAATATATAAATGTATATACTTTAGAACCAGCTATACTCTCAAGGAAAGCTTTGACTTACAAAGGCATATTTTAGCTTTCAACATCCTCTATCATCCTGTCCCCACAGTTTGACCTTCCTGCTTGACGGCTCTCAGCAAACCTCCACTGCTTCCATGGTTTGATAACGCATGGCAAAGAAAATTGCCAAGAACCAAACCACATGGCGGGAGCAAAGAAAACTAGTCAGAGCTATTGTAATTAGGTGAATCATGTTGGCAAATCATGAACACAATTACAACTTCCAATGGCAATACAAAAGATTAGCTATCTACAAAAATCATGGTCATTGGGTTTGAACATCGCTGATGCCTAACTCTTATTTATAAAAACGGTATTTGGAGTGAGCCATGTTGGTTTTCTGGGTCTTTATTGACCCAGCGAGTAGACCTGAGCCCTGTCTTAAGTGGCCGGTGAGGATTGTTTCAGCTTCAACCAGAAGTCTGACTCAAGACAGTGCTTCCCTAGCCTGTTGGGGCTTTCGGGTTTTTTTAATTAACTTTTCGGCTGATTTAAATTGTGAGGAACACGTTCACTCAATCTCTGCATGATTTATTTTTATAAATTTTCCACGGTGGTGCAGCGACCACCACCTAACTTTGTAACTTTTGCAAAATACACCTTCACTCTGCACAGATCAGGGATAAGCACATGTTTTTTTAGTTTTTCCTTAATTCGGTCAGTTTCCTCTATATGCCTTCCAGTTAAACCATTCATAAGATGTACTTTAGTTTTTTGAAGTGCCAGTAGTGCCAATTATCTAGGCCTAATCATGTGAGCTAAATATAGATGCATATTCATACTTGACTGATTGCTGGAAGGTGGATGATGTTGAGCTATATTTACTGTTTACTATATTCACTGTATTGTCACTCTAAAAGGCACAACTACAACTTGGCTCAGTTTCTTTATAATACACACGTGATGGAGATATATCGATATATAGAACATATCACCAACAACATATCACTGACGACGTATCACTGACGACGTATCACTGACGACGTATCACTAACCACGTATCACTAACCACGTATCACTAACCACTAACCACGTATCACTAACCACGAATCATTAACCACGTACCACTAACCACGTACCACTAACCACGTACCACTAACCACGTATCATTAACCACGTACCACGTACCACGTACCACGTACCACGTACCACTAACCACGTACCACTAACCGTGTTTCTTCGTCTAATCCCCCTGGAGTTCCATCCAAGGCATTAGGTGGGACAGGCTGGTTAATAAATGTCCTGCACTAAGCTTGTCGAGTGATCTAATGTATAGGCTTGAAAAACGCCAAACGTTTGGCTACACCACTCATCTGTCGGATATCCGAATTCCGAAACATTAACCGTAGTCTTTTGTGTCTAAGCCCGCAACGACGACTTAGCATTCGGTGTTGGGTTTCCCAGTGATGTTATTTTTTTTGAGTTTAGGATCGGATAATCTGATCCTAGATATGTGTTGAACTCTGGTGAAAGGGGATTTCTCCCCTTAAGCGCTGCTCAGAAGGACATGGGTGTACAAAATCTATCTTCACTGTCAATCCTCCCTCACTGTGATTGGTTGGAGATGTAGGTCATAAGTGAGGCTAAGACAGATTGGGTAACATTGTTGATGACTGAGCTCACAGAGGTTCACCGAAATACTGTTGGTTTTTTAATTTTTTTTCATTCATTGAAGCGTTTGATGCCAGTGTTGTCCTCATCTGGTGATGATCTGAACTAAGCCAAATGCTGAAGCTCAACACAAAGTGAAAAGTGTTGTGGATGCAGTGGCGACTTTAAAGTACATATCAAGGGTTCCAGGCGGCCTGATATCAAGGGTTCCAGGCGGCCTGATATCAAGGGTTCCAGGCGGCCTGATATCAACTTTACTGACATGCTAAATGCACTATATCGTCTCTGACAACTAGCTAGCAGATGAGTGATGCTTGTCAACCAGATATGTGTTGCTCCATATGAATCTCACTGCTATCCTTAAGCCGATCATTTCAACAAGTTCTCATTTCCCTTTTTATCACACTATAATGGGTAGCCCATCAGGTGCCAGCTCTATACATCTTTACCCACCGTTTATATTTACCTTCAGGCCATCTCAACATCATACATCTAGCATAATGTATTTAGCAGTAATTCAGTGGTGGCCTAATTTCCTTCCCAGCTAAACTAATTGTCTAACGTTCTGGCACGCCTGAATGAACTTGTACATTTGAGGACTGCCGACGAGAGTTACACATCCAGTAGCATGTCACATTGAGTCCACACGTGTGACATTGCGATGGGTCCGTTTTCTCTCAGACGCATTTCCTTCATGTTCACTTTTTTATACATTTTCTGTAGGGTTTGCTTGTTTGTTAATATTTCATCTACTCTTGTACGCGTAGGACCCCGTACTCATGTGGCCTTCAGTCTGAGTCTAGAAGATAAATGGCTTTTGAGAGCCTGTATGAAGGCTGTCTTTATATACATCTTCCCAGCATACTGTGGCCGTGTTCTCCAGTATTGCCCTACTCATATGTTTTGCTGTACAAACCTTTTTATTTTTCCTCTAAATGCCCTCAGCTGAATTCCTCAAGAGTAGTTTGGTTTGACAGAGCAGCGGCGTGACATCAAAGTGGATGACCTACTTCTCTCCTCCTGCCTCTGAAATATTTCAGAAATAGGATTGGATGTCTGCTGAAGTCCTGTGCACTAACCCAGAAAGAGACGAGTCTTCAGCTAAAGACTGTATCTCACCACCTCACCATCTCCCCCTTCTCTTCAGTCCTGCGTTTGGTGGTTGAGAAAGGGGTGTGAGTTGGGAGGGAGGCTGTGAGCAGGCTCTGAACAGATGATGCCATTTGGACGAGTTGAGGGAGTTCAGGAGGAGGGTGGATGCTCAAAGGGCTTTGTCTGTGCCACTATATCTAATGTAAGTGTTACTTCAGTGAATTATCCCGTTGCTTGATTTCCTTCCGATAATGTTTATTCTGTGATGACTTTCAATTTGTGTTAAAATGACTTCATTTCAAGCGGATCACTTTGATTATTGTATATTTATGAGAAACACAAGAACTGTTTTCATTCAGGCTTGAAACGTTGGCTTTTGCAAAGATTTGCAACTTTTTCGGCTAAGTTCAAAGCATTTCCGTGGAGGATATGTGTTCTGTTTGAGCAGACAGATGTTGACCTCTTTAGTGCTTGGTTAAACATATGTAATATGACATATGTAATATGGTTAAACATATGTAATATGTAATATGGTTAAACATATTACATATGTTTAACCAAGCTTTTTAATCTTCTATACTGACCCTGTGGTAGCAGGCAGTTGCATTGTGGTTTTAGATGGTTTGGTGAAAGAGCAGCAGAGGTGTGTTTTATGCTGTGAATTTATTTGTATTATGCTGAAACATTATCACACTGAGGGTTTTTTTATGAACATTAAACTGCAAGTGCTTTCAACTCTATGGTCCCTTCAGTTGCCTGGCAACTGGAGGATGGAGCGCATGTATTTAGTATGAAAGTAAAAACCTTTGGTGAGATGGAGGAGTTGCAACAAGAAGGGCTGCTGGGGGATGGTCAAGATGAAATGTACAAGAACAGCAGTAATATAATATGAACCTTATTACATTCTAGTTAATTGTGTCCCCTGCCCACATGTGTTCCTATGCTCCACCGCTGTTGGAGAATGGTCACACATATCTGTACAATGACGTTTCAAAATGTGTTATTGTTATCTTATTATCATATTCTGATTTATTTTTAGGCTTTGAGAGCATTCTGGAGGGTCTCTTCGGTCAAGGCCTTGTAGACCACCTCAAATTGTTCAAAGGTGAGTATTTGTGGACTTGATGAACGGGATTCATAATATTGTAAAAAAAACCAAACCTCCCTAGCCCATGGATTGTTTAAAGTGTTTAGGAATCCAGTTGAATGTTTCATGAGGGACTGATGAATGCTGTGGTGTTGTACCCTCTGGTGTCCCTCTGCATTCATATCACTCCACAAGGCCTTCTTCTGATTGGGATGAGACGGTGCTTTGTGTTGGTATGAAGTTGGTGTTTTGGATGGGGGGGGCCCAGCGTGAAAAGTTCACAGTACCCCTCACACATGTCAATGCACCACGCTAGTTACAATGGAGGGCCTTGAGCCCACGCTCATGCGTCTACGTTTGGCCTCTCTACAATAGCTGCACGTCACAAAGGTTCAACTCTATCTATTTGTTTTCCCTGTCTCATCCAAACCTTAGAAAACTAGAAATAGAAAACTCATATTATTCAGATTTAAATTCATACTAGTAATCCTGCATGTATAGTTAAATGGTTAATGTCAATGTGAACTCATACAAATAGCACACCAGTAGGATGAGTATTTGGACCCTACTGTGCCTAAAGCACATTTAGAATAGATTTGAAATATGGCCTAATTTCTGCGCCTCAGCATATAAGCTGCCAGACACTACAGTTGACTTGGTTGTCCAGCATGAAGACCGTCTCCATGCCTGAAGACCCCCATGTCAATGGGGGTCTCCAAGCCTGTAGACCCCCATGTCAATGGGGGTCTCCAAGCCTGTAGACCCCCATGTCAATGGGGGTCTCCATGCCTGAAGACCCCCATGTCAATGGAGGTCTCCATGCCTGAAGACCCCCATGTCAATGGGGATCAGGAGATACTGGGGGCCCTTTGGAAGAGATACTGATTCAGTGAGACAGATGTTATGTCACCATGATTAATGCTTGGACTGGCTGTTAAGATCTGCTTATTTACTGATATTTTAGGAATAATTTTCTGCAGTGATTTTTGCAGTGCAAATGCATGTTCACTGAAGCTGTAAATTAGATACAAAAATATTTGACGGTTCCTTTTTAATATCTTCAGCATATTAATTTATTGTCAATGGCGACATTTCTATCAAACTACTATTGAACGATTTTTATACAACTAATATTTGTGTTCGCTTGTACAAAGGTTCCTCTGGGATCAAGTACATTAAAACCTAACATAACCTTACATAAATAACCTTTTTCATATAGGTTAACTATTAGTGAACATAACCTTTTTCATATAGGTTAACTATTAGTGAACATAACCTTTTTCATATAGGTTAACTATTAGTGAACATAACCTTTTTCATATAGGTTAACTATTAGTGAACATAACCTTTTTCATAAAGTATTAGTGAACACCTTAAGGTTTTTCTTCACTTGACCGCTCGGGCAAATGGGTCACAAATTTACTTTCCGATGTTAATTTAAATAGTTTTATTTAGGAGTGGTTATGAAATAACAACAAAGGCTAAAGCAAATTCATGTTTCATCGTTATTTATGTAAATATAAGTGTCTTGCATATACATTTTCAATATTTTTTACCACTTGTGCGTTGTTGGGTTTTCTTGCCCGACGTGGCGTTTAAGTTGCCGGGGCGATAGGGCCATCTTTATTCCTGAGTCTTGAGTGCTGCCTGTTCTCAGTTCCATATAAAAGTCCAGACCGGTGGAGTTGCTGGTTGTCATGTGGAGTAGCAGACTGAAATCAAAATGGTCTCTGATGAACCAGCAGCACCCATGTGTAATCATTCAGGTAGTTTCAGGTAAAGGTTGTCATGTGTGTCCTCCCCAGCCTGTGAGCCGGACGCCGTGTCTGATTGGTCCTTTGATGAGAACTGCCTCTTCTGCTGCCTCCGGCGGGACGGAGTAAAGGTGACATTTTCCCTTTTGTCTTTTTGTCTTTTTTTCTTAGACAGTTTTGTCACATGTTCCGAGCGATCGTAAACCGCTTTGCTGCTTTATCAGGGGCACAAGGGGGCGTGACAGCTCATGTTATCAATAAAGTTAACATGAGGCCGTACAGATGCAACGGAAAATGACGACTGGTTGCATACTGCAAAGGTACAATAGATGGTCTCTATACTGAATGCATGGACCAGCGTCCACAAGAGCCGTTGCTACAGTCTGCTAATGTCTGAATGTACAAAGGCTTCAGATGAATCAATCTTTTATCATCATTACCCATGCAGTATTTATGAATTATGTGAAATGTATTTCTGAAGACTCTGTTGTTCTTCATTTCACAGGAACATCTTGTTGGTCTTGAAGATACCCCCAAATCTCTCCTGCTCAACGACCAGACCAAGATCCACAGACTAGAGCAACAGGCTGAAGAATTTCTCAATGCAGTCCTCTGCAGAAAAGGTGACATTGGGAAGCTTGTTGCTTGGTTTCTGGGCGTAATTCAACTGCTACGACTCATTGGAGTGACAATCATCTCATGGCCGTAGACATAATACTTACTAATGTATACCAGTAACCGTCCTGCCTCCATCCAGCATCATAACATCATCTGCTCTCGTCAGTAGTCTACTGTCACGGCTGTAACAAGCCAACCAGATTTGCTGGACTGTGAAGTGTGAACACATGAATTCCTCCTCAGGTGTTCCGAGCTTCTCAGACCCACACATTCCAGTGGTCGCTCGGGAGCTGATGCAGAGAATGATACGCCAGTTTGCCGCCGAATATACCTCAAAAACCAGCTCTTCTCAGGATTGTCTCCCGGATCCCCAGCCTTGCTCTGTCCAAAGCCTGCAACGCCCGCCAACCGTGACCCCTTCTACCAGCCCTGCCGACGCCTCCACCGCACACGACCAGAACCCCGTCCTCAGCAAGCTCCTCATGGCAGACCAGGAGACCCCTCTGGACCTCACAGTCAAGAAGCCCAAGGCGGAACCCACGGAACAAGGTGTCATGAGCCGTCAGAGTGCACACTCACACACATATGGGCTTATGGAGCGGAGGCTGGTTTAGTTCTGACTCAGCCCTGACTTTAACTAAACATGTCTTTTGTCTTGTTTTTTTTTCAGATGGCGTCCTTGACTTGTCTCTCAGAAAGAGTGGCTATAGCAGCAGCCTCTGGCTCCACAGCCCACCTCCAAACACCTCAACAGTCAAGGGGTAAGATTCACCTTCGTCTTTCCTTGCTCTCATTGCCTGAGCACTCTTGTTGTTTTTTGTATTTTGCTAAATGGACTTTATTTAATTAAACCTTCAGGCCTTTAAGTGGAAGGTAAAAACCCATTAGCCTAATTATTTTAATGGAACACTTTAAAGGTAAAGGTTATGTGCACATAGTTATTAAATTTCACAGCCAGTGGCGGGTCGTTTTGGTGGCCTAGCTAGTATGGCTGCTGCCTGTGTATGAGCCAGTTGGATGTCCAACAGTTTTATTTTAGGTTCAATATGATTGGTCATATTATAAGATACTGTTGTGATGTCAAAACTTCCCATAAACCATACAGTTCTCATTTACATACATGGGCTTACAGATGCTACAGAAAAGGACAAATGGTTGAATACTGAAAAGGTAAAAAGAGAATGATGGTCTCTATACTGAATGTATGGACCAGCGTCCAACAGGGGCTTATTTGATATGTATAAAGTGTGCTACAGAACATGCCTGAATGTACAAAAGGCTTTAGATGAATCAATACTTTTATCATCATCAGAAAATGCCACCTTTTGCATTTATTTAAAAACAACCAATTGGCAAAATTATTATATAATAATTATTGTATTAAAATATTCATCACCTGTCAAAATGAAGGTCAGGTAATTGTACAGTTGCACATTGCAGTCCTTTATTAATACATACATATAATTAAAATGCATACATTTATGTAAGTCAGCCACACGGCAAACGATCATGTATTTTGTAGACCTGGCCAGTTACTAGTGGCTCTGTTATTGGCACAGTAGAAGTTCTCCAAACCAAAGCACATATTCCTAAGGTTAGGACATTCTCTCTTTTCATTTGAGTCACAAATTGGATTCCCCCCAATCCTAAATCACTCACTTTGTTTTAAGCCATTTCCTTGTGGTAGAGGGAGCTTTTGCGATCTGTCGACACAGATTGTATTACACTTAAAAGATATCATGCCTGTAACTCTTCATTAGCCACAGCTGCCTTTGCTATGTATGAGACTTTAGAGAGAATGTGGTCTATAGAATGAAGCTGCTACACTGCTCTCAATCTATAGATTTACTTGATATGGCAGATCAAAAGCTTACTTTATGGTACTTTCTAACTCACATTGAGCTAAACATGAAACCTCTGTTTATATTATAGTCTTATCCACAATATGAAAGTATTTTGGTTAATTCTTCACCTAATCACTCAGTTCAATCCACTCAAGTCAAACAAGTCATTTTAGACCTTTTGTCTCAACATTCACTTGCTTTTGGTATTCATAAAGTGTTGGGTTTTAATGTTTAGTTGCTGTCCCATATTTGCTGGCTTACTCTTTTATTGCTGTGCTTGTTCAGTGGTAACGACACACGCGCGCACACACACACACACGCCAAGGGGCAAACTGAGATTAGTCACCTCCTAACACATAGTCACTGTGGCCCTGTTCTATGACTCTTTCACTGTAATGCTAAACATGCCCTCTGTCTATTAAGAAATAGCCAGAGGCCTTTCTTAAGCCACAAAAGCCACAAAACATCTATGTATTCCATTTTATAAATTTTATTTTTGTATTTGTTTCTTTACCCTGGGTTTTGTGTTTTTGTTTTGTGTTGTTGTTGGAATGGTTTGTCAAGAATCATCAAATACAAATTCCTACAGTTGAGCAATTTTGTTCACACACTCAAATCTTTCACATAGCTGTATATCAAATCTATATCCATTTGAAAAGTTAGTGATGTTACCCAAGCAAGGCCATCTAATAAAGGAGTGGCCAACATCCTCCCCTCCCATCCATCCTCCTTTTTAGAAATAAGAGACACAAGGCACTGTGCAAGCTCTGCTTACACCCAATTTCCTTCCATCCAATCAGGCGATCGTTGAGAGCGGACGGACAAGTCGGGCTGTTTATGAGGAGCCTACAGGATGGGAGGAGGGAGAATGTCGGCCACTCCGCCTATTATAAGCCTTTTCAGCGGCTTGCGTATTCACTGCACATCAAAGAGGAGGCTGGTCTGGCTCAGGAGAGTGACACCAAGTCACCTCCAAGCCAGAACCACCGCTCCGGAACCACTGATCTCTCACGCAATCGGTCTGCACCAACACTGAACTCTAAGACTAATTTGGGAGCCCAGCACAAGCACCTTAAAGACCTGCACCTTAAAGACCTGCCTAGGTTGTTGGAGGCCACTGGGCTGTGGCCCAAGTCGTTTGGCTCCAGTAAAGAACCCCTTCTCCAGGAGGCCTTTGGAGATCAAGCCCTCTTCACTTCCCATTTGTCCTCTTTCGACCTTAAGATTCCTCAGGTGCGAGGTCTGCCAACAGGAAAAGACCCATCGTGGTGTTCCCTAGCGTCGGAGCATTCGTGCTCTGAGAACGGCCTCAGGAAGGCTGTCGTTTCTGAGCAAATCTCTAAAGACAATCTTCCAGGCAAAGAGAAGGAATACTGGACTAACGAATCCAACCAGCTGGGCCCTGGCCGGCACAGTGCCAGCCAGGACTCTGAGTCGGACCTCGGCTCCAAGCAGCCCAGGAAGAAGAGGGGGCGGTACCGGCAGTACAACACTGACCTGCTTGAGGAGGCTATTGTGGTGGTGATGGGTGGAAAGATGAGTGTGTCCAAAGCTCAGTCAGTCTATGGAATCCCACACAGCACCCTGGAGTACAAGGTCAAAGAGCGCCTTGGGACCCTGAAGCACCCGCCAAAGAAGAAACCCCGGCTGCTGAGCCAGGCGGAGGAGCAGGAGGCCTTGGAGTCCCCCGAGACCAAAGGGGATCTGCAGGACTCTCGGGAGAGTCCTTCCACAGAGAATGCAACTCAGTTGTGCAATTCAGGGCTCACTTCAAATGAGTGTTGTACCATCCAACCGAAAGGTTCTGATGACGATAATTTGTTGTAAAAAAGTATGTTGTTATATTTGTCAAACAGTGGTAAATTGGCTTTTTAAATGATGGCATTCATTCTGCCAAAGACCACCACATAACCACAACCTCTTTCCCCCAATGGTTCATTCTCACTGTAATACTGTACTAGCAATTGCCAGCTGAAACTAGCAAAGGCATTTGAACAAATGGCAGTCACTTCAATGACACATTTTTATAAAAACAAAATGAACAAACTAATCACTGACATCTTGATCTAATACTGTATGTCCAGGCAAGTGGCGCCCCTTTCTGCCCGCTTTTGGTACTTCTTTTCATTTACAATATTTTTTTTTTAACCACTTAATCATCTTGAGCACTGTAACACTTGGAGTCCAGTTTACACACATTTACATCTCCAACATGTTTGTTGAACAGGGCCAATTTAACTCATTTGTCACAGTTTTGCCAAAAACTGCAACACATCAGGGTCACACACCAGATTACAAAACGGGTATAAATGCAATGAGATTCATGGTTCATGTTTTTTATTTTTTTTATATATATTTTTTTTTATACAAAAAAGGGGTTCCAGTCTTTATTTATTCTTTCAGTTTGACTGATCCATTCTGTTTAACAGAGATTTTTTTATGCACTTAAAAAACTACAAGATCTCAACCTATACGATTTTAGTTTGAATTGGCTCAAGCCCTCATCTTCACTCCACCTCAGGATATACTTCAAAGGACTGATCAGGGAAGTATAAAGGAAATATTTTTAATATGCACACATGAATACCTCACTCAAAAGTTATACTTGCGCATTCAGTGCCTCATTTCGTATTTGCTCATCTCTTTAATAAAGGGTGATACATACTACACTTAAATACCAGTTTGACATATGATGCTAAATGTTTTACTTTCTGACAGTTGGGCACAGTTTACTATTATGTGAACTGCACAAGAATAAGTGGAAGATTATTTGTCATTGCACAAATAAGTAAAACATTGAAATGTGATCTCTGCATTGAACCAATCACTAGCAGCACTAGGAGTGATGGGAATCTCCAGTGCAGCGCCTGGGGCTGACTGTCGGTCTCCTGCTGGGGCCTTTGGCAGAGGAACAGGCAGGAGCATGTAGCTAGTAGGCATGTCTTATGGTGTTGGAGGAAACCCATGTGAACACTGGGAGAACATACTGTGTAGACAAGCCCCCTACAAGCTACCTTATAACCAGTATCAACAGCATTTTATAGAAACCCTTTTTCAACATTCGATTCCAGGTTTAAACTTTAATATTCAAACGTGGTACTATTGTCTCTGGGATTTAATTTGTATTTATTTGTTTATGTAATGTTTTTGTAGTGTAACCTTTGGTTCTAATACACAGTTTGAATTGTAGCAGTTTTCCATTGGTCATCTGTGACTCTATTTCTGTGTCTGGTAGTAATAAGGACACACAAACCTACTGAGAGGCTTATTTTCATCTCCTAGGACACCATTTATATTCGGCAGTTCCCGGAGTTCAAAGTGACTAATACTTTGCTCATCTGGATGGACATTGACTTAAAATGTGATTTGCTTTACCACTAATGCACCACTAAAGCGTCTAACCTCAAAATGTATGGTGTCTTGGACAGGTCGAAACCTGTCAAATTTCAATGTTATACCTCAGGACATTCCAAGACTTTGGGATCAAGTACACACAACAACCTTTGTCAGATCATTTTAGATGTTCTATTTATATGTATTTATTTTTTAATCTTTTTAAATTTTCCGTGCTATTATTTAATCTGCTCAATCGTAGCTTCTCCACTTCCAACAACCATTGCAGGATCTCGACAAGAAGCTGCTCTCAGTGTGGATCTGATGAGCATAGTTAATCACTGCTAGTTAAGTGAATGGCTGTTCTCATGCAGCTTACTTGGTGGTGCGTGGGAACTTAACTTTAAGCAAAGGGTACAATCATATGTATTAGTATTATTATTATCATTATCATGTACATATCTCAAAAGTATCCTAAAGGTTTACTCTCCCAGCTTGACATTTAGGTATTTACTGCGACGTTTGTATTTTGCGTGTATTTGTGAAGTCTGTGCATTTAGTGTATATAACAAATGTATTTGTTTGAAGTAATTGTGGACAAAGTGATATTCATATTTTGCATAAAAAGCAAGATATGATTTTATTTTCAATTTGTCTAATGGCATCTCATGCAGCATTTAATAATGGATGTAAAATGGCTATAAGCATGTATTAAAAATAAATATTTAACTGAAACACACACTTATAGTAACACGCCGTATGTTGGAGAAAGATACATTTGAAACTTAAAATATTGGAGTTTCAAATGAAGATCATGACTCATTATGACATCATCATTATTATCAGTAAAGACTTAAACAGTAAAGACTTTTCAGGAAAATTTTGCATCCATTTTTACAAATGGAATGACATCTGTTGTATTCTGCATGACTACTGAAGTATGGACTTAAGTAATTGTGTATTTAGACGGATTGTTTAAGGGGAAACTTCTTTAAAAAATGAGTTATGTCAAGTAGACTGTCTATCATGGATTAGTGAAATATTTTTATGGTTTATGTAAATAACAGCTGTTTTCCTTTATCCTGTTAACAACAACATGTCTACCGATCAGCAGTGGAATATTGTTTCTTACTTCAACCAAACCATCTCTTCAACAATCCAAATGGTCAGGTTATAGCCACAGCTAATGTTATTTTTAAATCTAGCTAAATTTGAAATATTTTGATCTATTCTTAAAGTTACTATTTCACATTATTGCTTGTTGTGCACATTCTGATTGTTCCTGCTGGTGGCTAACACTATACTACACATTATTATTGTTTCATTGTTCATTTTGCATATTTGATTACACTAAACTAATCGTTTAGTTGGGATGTGTTTTTTACAATAGTTTGTAAGTTTTAGATACAGGGAATGCAATCTTACTACATATGGTTGCATCAATGAGTTATAAAAAAAGGAAATTGGCATTAAACCTAATTCTCTTGTAGTTGAACAGAGATGAGGTCTCTCCTTGTTTGTATGAAGTAGAGATCAATGCACAGTACCATTAGTTCATCAGGATCCACAGTCGAACAAAAACGTCATTCAAAGTACTGGGTTAAATCACCAATACCGCAACCTACCTGTAGGCATCGATATTCATTACAGATATATGTCAATGTAGCTGTAAATCACTTTGGATAAAGGTGTCCTCTCAATGAGTAAATGCCTAATGTGTCTTGGCTACATCAGATCACTTTGTTTTGGCTGTTCAGTTTGTTTGTATAGCACTTAATTGTCTGATATTGTAATGCATTTCACCAGATGTTTGGAATTTGGAAAACATGGTTAATGTTTTTTAGGTTATTTCTGATATTCAACATAAGGTACCCTTTAATATATGTATAGGTGCATGGGTAAATAGTATTCATTATATGTACACTTTAAAGAACCAAACTTTAATTGAAAGGTTAAAACAATTAATTTATTGTAACTATGTAATTGGTCGTATGCACTGGATGAAAGTTTTACTTTATGAAATCACTTATTCTTCTAATAAATATCTGCGAAAACACTTCTGGCTGCTTATGGTGTCTTTATTTTTACTGGAAAGTAAGATGGGATAAGATTCCCTTGTAATGGTAACATACTTCATTTCTATATTTTTGTATGTCCTTTGTTGCTCAAGATTAGTATTTGCACTCAGTTCACAGAGTTTTCCCTTGTTTTTGTTTTTTTCAGTGAGTCATCTGAAATACACATTTCAAAGGAGAAAGAGCTGCAGTCGTCGTCAACGCTGGAGCAGTTCATGGCCAAACTCTGCCTTCACCATCAACAGCAGATAGTGGATGCCCTGGGCTTTCTCCAGACCGAAGTCGAGGCATTTGCATCGCAAGCTCCTTGCCATACCTCTGAGAAGCAGGAAACCACGCCATCTATCACAAGCCTTAGCACCAGTGAGAAATCTAGCTTGGAACCAAAGCTTCCTGGTACATCCACTCAAAATGCAAAAGGTATCCTTAAAGTTATTTCTGCTAATCCAACAACACTAACTAAGGAAGTTCCAGGGGAAGAGGTATCACTTAAATCCATTATTCTCGACCCACCTTTTGATCTTCAAGCATCTGGTTTGAGTATTGCTAAAACTCCAGTCAGTTCCACTACAAATACAGCAGAGCCAGAGAACAACCGTGACCATGTCCCTCTTAAGATGAAGATAATGAAGACCAACAAACTTGCAGACGGTAATAAGTTGTCATGTGTGCTCACCACGTCTCTTCTAACACAGACGGACGCTGTTGAGGAGAGGCAGGCTAATTCTGGTTGTAACTCATCCAACAAAGCTGTGTCTCAAAGTGCTAGACTGAGCTCCCCTGTGAAAAGGCACAGCCAGCATGCTCATGTCACTCGACATGGGCACCGTGACTCTCTTGGAAAAACCAAAGATACACCCTCAAAAAATGTTCCTCTTCAAAAAAACCTAAATACGCACCACGTGGACACACCTCGAACTGCCAGAAAGACAATTCGGGACTTGCCTGACCATAGACCTAGTTCAAGGGTTGTAATAGACCCCGATCTAGGTCATTGTGACATTGTTTATATCAACAAACCGATTACAGAGTGTTTAAGGGAACAGAATAGCCACTTGACACCACGGCGTAATGCGAGGAAGAGCACTAGGGGGCATATGTACGTGGAGGAAATGTGGGAGCTTAAAACGGTCCGCACCTTGGCTGGCCGTACCAGGAGCACCTGTCCTACCCCAATGTCAGAGATCATCACATTGGTCACCCCTAAGCACGCACTTGCAAAGCCTGAAAGTGTCCCTTCTGTAGATATGATCTTTGTCGGAGGTTGTGGCAAAACTTTTCAACAAATGCCCACGGAGCAGTCTGATTTGAGAGGGATGCCAGGGTCAGGAGATATGATAGAGGCAGCAACGACTCAATCCGATCTCGTGGTTGAAACCAGTCAGACGGATCTGAGTAAAAGCAATGAACAGGCAGCTTCTCAATCTCCTTTGAGTGCATCAATAGAGAATGGCGATAAGAGAGCTGCAGATGTAGTACAAGCAATGCAAACCAGAGAAAATGACCTCCCAACAGAAAGTGACCTCCCGACAGAAAGTGACCTCCCGACAGAAAGTGACCTCCCAACAGAAAGTGACCTCCCAACAGAAAGTGACCTCCCAACAGAAAGTGATCTCCCAAAAGAAAGTGACCTTCTTGAAGAAATGTACTTGCCAGAAGATCAAAACCTACCTAAACCAGTGAAACAAACTGAGGTCATTAATGAGGTGTTAAATGAATCTACTGAACTAATTACAGAAGAACAAACAATGGCTGATGTGGTGGAAGAAGCGGAGCCAGTACTTTCAGATAGCATAGAGAAGCAGCAAATGGACACTTTGCCATCATTAGTTGATGTGTTTGAGGAAGAGGTCAACGGGAGTAATGGGAACACAGAAGGTAAGCAAAATCTGGAACCCAAGCTAGAGGCACCAAAGCTTTCAGAAAGTTTGTGTGCAGGACTCAATTCTCAAGCTGCTCCTGCAGATATGACCACTAAGGAGCAACAGAGTGTCATAATTGCACCAATTAAAAGTGTTGCAAAACATTCGGCACGAGTGGATGAAGATGATGAATATGATGTTTCCACAAAGTCACTTCAGTCGCTATTGAAAGAATTGCCCCCTTGGCGCAGAAAGCGCGGTACTTTGATTTCTTTGCCAAAGAGGTTAAAACAAACTCAGAGCGTTATTGTAGGCTATGTAAATGGAAGGCCCATATCGGCTTCTGACAGAAGTTTGAGACGGAGATCATGTACTGGCCCGACAACACCTACTAAAGCCACAGAAAAATCGAGTATTTTTTTTTCACAAAACACTCTTCTGCCAAATCCTGAGACTATCTCGGCTGTAAAATCTGAAAATAGCTTGGCTGCTCTACGAGAGACCGAACAACTTGTTGCAGTCCCTCGGACCCCGGTTAAATGGCCGAAGCGTCTTTCAAAGTCCTCCATAAAACGGCGCAAGAAGAAGTCTGAGGCCATTGAACAACATGACCAACAACAAACCGATGTTCCAGTTGTCCATGAAAATGCTCTGGCGCATCTGGCTGGTGACCCTGTTGATATCCTTCAACACACTCCATCTAAACTGCCTCTGTACTTAGCCAATGAGCAGCTACCGGAAAGGACTGAATCACCAATCACTCAAAGTGCTGTTATGTCTTCCTCCCCATCACCATCCTCCTCTCATTCTATTCCATCTGCCGATGTTGTACGACTCCTCTCCGATCTCCCCGATACTTCTGCTTTGCCTCCTCCTTTTATGTCTCCTCCTTCACCGATGAGCGCCACTCCTCCTGTAGCTTCTAAACAATTCCAACAGTGTACTGATTCAGAACGTGCTGTGGAATTGACTATTGCTTGTGGTCAGTCAGCTGCAACAAGCTTGATGGAAATTCAAGGAACGACGATAGAAAATGTGTTACTGACTGAACATGAAGAACCTAGTTCTAAGAAGATTGTAGATAGTAATACTGACAAACAGAATGTTTGCCATCAGGCCTCCAGTCCGCTACAAAGTCAAAGTGGCATTAGTGATCTACTTCGATTGCAGAATATACCATTGACAATTGAGAACACTTTACAAAACGATGAAGCAGGGGAATTGGATAAGAAGCCTAATGTATGTTTGTTAGATGATGAACCATCACATGAGGATTCCAATACTTCAGTTATAGAGAAACCAGCAAGGATGCCGTTAAGAAGTGAGAGTAGTAAGGCAGAAATGTCAAACCAATCTTTAAGTCCACAGCCAGCTGAAAACAGGAAACTAGCTTTAAGATCTCAAAGATCAGCCACACCTTCCACCAGTGCCATAAATGTGGGAGGACTCAAAGAAATGGCGTCTCCTATCAGAAGAAAGCCAGTGATGTTGAGTAGGATGTTGCAGCCAAGCACAGTAACGCCTTTCATTTTACAACCTCGTGATCCCCATAAAGAAGCTGTCTACAAGCTCTTTGAGACCCTGAATGGGGAAGATAGCCAACACTTAATTACAAACCTGAATATCAAGTTTGACAGGATGCAGAAAGGATGGATTCAACTGGACAAAGAGGGACAGCCGGCAACAAAATATAGAAACAAAGCAGACCGACAGGCAGCTATATGGAAAAGTAAACGCAGGACAAGAAAACCCAAATCTTCAGAGCAACATAAACACTCCCCAGTACAGATGCTTTTCATGAAAAATTTTAACCTTACCAGTATTTGTCAATGGTTCCTTGAATCAACCGAAACCAAATCTCTAGTCATTGTTAAAAAGGTAAATACGCGTCTTCCATCTGAAACTCAGCTCTGCTTCCATAGTTCCTCCTCAGGTTCTTCCCAAGGAGTGTTCCCCAGCCTGCAGGCGGAGCGTCTTAAGAAACATCTGAAAAAGTTTGCCATTGCTTCCCCTATAAAGAACAATCTCAAGGGTCAGAAACTCATCGCTAAAGCACTGGAGAAAGAGGCAAGTAAAGAAAAAGATAAAGAACTTCCCAGTGCAAACCTAGCTCCAACTAGGCCATTCGCCACATCTGCCAAAGCTCACTTGCAGATAGGTGAACCCCATAAAGTTTCCGGTAAATCTAAGAACCCAGCCAGTGCCAGGATTCTGCGGAAATATTCAAATCTAAGGGGAAAAATGCAGGTACAGCAAACTAATATTGGGCTGAAAGAGAAAACCAAAACCTTAAAATGCAGTATATTAAAAGTGTTGACCCCATCAAAATCTGACTTCAAGCCAGATCTTAAATCACCTCTGAAGACACAGAAATCAGCCTTGTTTGAAGCTGCTCAAACAAGAGTGTATAAGCAAACTGCTAGCAAGGCTAAGGTATCACCTGGTAGGAAATCTCCTGAAAAGCCCACTTTTAGCGAGAGCCCCATCAGAGCGGGTAGTAGCCGAGCACCAAGGGATCCCATGAAAGAATCAGTTTCACCACAAAGATGTTCTCAAAGACTAGGAACCCACAGACCATTGAAAAACCTCATTGAAACATCTACAAGCAAAGTTTACTTAAACAAGAAGCAGTTGAAAACAGAGAAAAAACTGTTTGAAAAGTCTCCATTGGCTAAGCAAAGTTGTGCAAAATCCCCATCAAAGGAACCTTCGTTAAATCGAGTTTCTGAAGGTGAAACTGTTGAGACTATTGTTGAAATTCCACAGCAAAACATTGACCTGAAGACTCAAATCTCACCGGATCAGGTCTTGACAAGATCCCAGAGAAAAATGGAGACTATACACGTGAGCCCAGCCTCGAAAAAAAAAAAGTCAAACAAAAGTAATTTGCCTGCATATGTTTCCAAGAATCCACCAGAGGCAGTTGTGACGAGGAGAGGGACTCTGAAGTCTGTTGGGAAAAATGTTCTTACCCCTTCAACGTCACGTAGTGTAAAACAATTGGCAACAAAACGACCGACCGCCCCATTGGAGACCTCTGTGAAGCGCACCAGGATGTCCAAATAAAAACCCCCAAAGCCCATTTTATCACAACATATTGGATCTATTTTGTGTACTTGTGCACTCAAACTGGTAAGAGGACGCACTTTTCAGACAAAGAAAAGCAGTGTTATTTGTATTATGGTGCTTTCTTGTAGGAAGTATGCATTTGTATATGTAAAACCTTTCATTCTTTTAGTTGTATTGTTATTTAAGAACAGTGATCTAGGCAGATGGCGTCCCGTAGTCCACAAAATAGATAACTTAAACATGTTTTTTCTTTAGTTATTTATAGATGTGGATTTTGTATATATCATAAAGAAATGGTAATGCTTTATTTGTGGTTATACCAATAATGATGCATCTTTAATGTTAAAATTGTATTTTTGCTGGAGTTCATATAAAAATTACTTGATCAATTTTATGTTTTGTTTCCTTGTTTTTTTTTGATTGATTGAGTGCTGTGTTGAGGTTGAGGGACACTTTGTTTGAAAAAAGACAAAAAGACTGTCTTATCTTTCCATCTAGTAGTCCACAGCTAGGTGACTATGGCAGTCCAAGTTCTCACTGCAGTGGTTAGGGGAAATATTTTTAAATGTTTCTGGGTTTGTAGTTGATTACTCAGTGAACTCCCCTCATCTTAAAATAAATGGCTTGTTGCATGTCTCTAAGGAGCAGGTGACCCTGAAAGATGTCTGTTTTGGAAAGGTGAATTATGCGAGTAACCTAAATATATAAATATGTCCACCATAGTTCAATTTTTAGTTCAAGGGCCACACACAGCCTAATTGATCTGAAGTGGATCATAATCATAGCAAAATAAATAACCTATAAATAACCACAACTCAAATGTCTCCCTTTATTTTGTGCAGTACATGAAAATGTTCATTTAATGAGCTGTCGTCAAAAAAATAAACAACCTAACCGTTTCTTAAGAAAACTAATATAAGTGCAATTTCAACAATATTATGCCTCAGGTTATCATTCACATGTGTGCATTACAACTTAGATCAGTGTGTCTGTACAAAGGCAGAAGACATTTAGCCACGGGTAGGGATGCTCTGACCAGTGTTTTTGGGGCTGATAACCGGAATCAGAATCTGACAATATAATGGTATAGTATTATATATTGAATTACTATGAGTACTATTCTGAAATGCATTGTAGAAATATAATTTAGACCTGAGAAAGTATCATACATGTCTAACTTTATTTACTGGAAGGAAACATATGCAGCATTATACAAATCAACCAATAGCATAAGAAACCATGACAGCCTATAAGGCTATACAAATCAACCAATAGCATAAGAAGCCATGACAGCCTATAAGGCTATACAAATCAACCAATAGCATAAGAAACCATGACAGCCTATAAGGCTATACAAATCAACCAATAGCATAAGAAGCCATGACCGCCTATAAGGCTATACAAATCAACCAATAGCATAAGAAGCCATGACCGCCTATAAGGCTATACAAATCAACCAATAGCATAAGAAGCCATGACAGCCTATAAGGCTATACAAATCAACCAATAGAAGAACAACTCACAATGACAACCTGCCATGGCTACCATTGTTTAACAAGGCCTACTTATGCATCAACGGCCAGTTTTTATTTATACATAAAAGCAGCCCTGCATTTTTTTTTGAAGTAAGCCTCTTCCAGTTCTCATTTCATGTGCTGCTAAGCGCTCGCTCGTTATCTACACTTGTGCACAGAATTGATCTGCGATGTGATTTGGTTGCTGTTCCACATCTTCATCCAGTAATTCATCATCCATAGCCTGCAAAGAGCCAGCTACTTTCTCTGGGGGCTCGGAACCGCTTGCCGCCAAACTGTTCTCTGGGCTGGAGCCGAACGGGCGGCGAGGATACCCGAAAGCAGACCACGTTACTGTGGCTTCAGTGCGTCTGGGAATCTGTCTTCATAGCATTATAACAAAAAAGTAAAACAATTCAAAGAAAATGTAATATTTTATGCACTTAGGTTAGGTTATTTGCCTATAATTACAAATTGCAGAACTCTTACAAGTGTTTTAACGCAAAGTTAGATGCATTTTAAGAAAATGTAACATTTACAAATAGCCTACCTATTTTTATGTTATTTGGCCTGCACAACAGAAATATTAACATAGTAGACTAAGATATATTTGTTTTCTCACCTCAGATCTAGAATTGTGGTAACTGCATACAGCCACCAAATCGCTTTTTGGTCGCAGCCAGCAAGGTGTCCTTTAACGTTTTTACACCACGGTCCATCACGGTCCACGTTTTCTCAAAGAGGCTTGTCCGAGCTCTAATATATAGTACAACATCGGCAGCAGATGCGGTTGATGAGCTGATCTGCTGCGTTGGCTCTTCCAATGGTGCAAGGAGGTTAGACATATTTTCGATAAATTTCCACTGATGGCCGGCGAAGTTGAGGGCAGGTCATAGATAGCAGATAGTGCCCGTTTCTTTTTTAGTGGATACATCTTGTTGTAATCTTTTTATGGGTTGGCCCAATTGTTGCTGAATATTTGCTAATAGAGTATGCTAATAGAGAATGTTTAAAATGACCGACGATCCGTCTCCCTGCAGCTGTTATATCCGAGATGCTTCGCTGTGACAAAATTCCCTTGTCCACAACCAGCTGGAGTGTGTGCGCCATACAGGGTAGGCTGGGTAGATCGATAGCTTCCACAGTCAGGCCATCAGGCTGCTGAACAAGGGCGTATAGCATATAACAATGTATATTTTATTACATTGATTTATATATATATATTGCTCTTTTTCTGTGCTAATATATTGCATTTTATAAATGCATTTTTATATTTTTATATATTTAACTTTATACAGTTTGTTACTTATTTTTTATTCTATTCTTTTTTTTATAACTGCTGTCTGTCGTCGGGTATTGCACATACGATTTTCACCCATTGCTTATACTAGTTTGACCCCTCACAAGGTACTTGTGAGGGGTAAGGTTCCAGGTACCTTAACTTTAAGCAGCTGTCACAGGTAGCTGTAGCATGTTGAAGGAAAACGTCACATCAATTAGTCTTACCGGTGAAATCTAGACTTGAAATACATGTCCCATGTTCAGGTTCAGTTTAACTGCTTTATTGATCAGAATTTCGAACAACACAACATTGCTCTTCATTGTCAAGAATTCACAGAGTCACACACTAGTGATGGGAATTCCGGCTCTTTTGAGTGAGCCGGCTCATTTGGCTCGGCTCACCAAGAAGAGCCGGCTCTTTCGGCTCCCAAACGGCTCTTCTATTTTACCACATATACCTTTTATTTACATGAAAGTGGTGGTTCTTGATGTCCAGCAATCAGTGGTAAGGCAAACTGCAGTAGCTTCCTTAACCCTGGCCTGCAGTGAAGCACGTTCTCTATCATAGTCTCGGAATGATTTTTTGAGAGTGTTTTCCTGCTTGGAGGAACATACATTGGATTGAGAGCCTGTGTGAAGCTTCGGAATCCCTTGTCCACAATGGAAAATGGTTGGAAATCACTTGCATCAATCGCAATCATTTTGGCCAATTCTTCATCCACTATGTTCTGTCTAGCTGGGGTCATCCATTGCCTTTGCCATTGCCATTCATTGTATATAAATTGTCTTATTGAGGTCTGTGTAGCTGTTGGGTTTTGGGTACCTGATGCATGGGGGGTTGATCCTGTAGCTGCAGCAACAACAGGTGGAGAAGACACACAGAAGCAGAAGCAGGCAGTCTGACCTGCCTTTTTTCTTCCAACTGAACTGTTGGATGCACAGTTCTCAAGTGCCTGTGGAGGTGGTTTGTGGACCCTGCTCTATATGAGAGCTTCATGTTGCAAATTCTGCATTCTCCCTTTGTGTTTGCACAATTGTTAAAATGCAGCCAAATGCTGCTTCTTTTCCTACTTTCACTCATCTTATTTGCGCGACGCAAACTGACACTTCCCCGTGTGAAGTGTCACCCCTCCCTCTGTTCAGCTATCAGCACTGAGCACACGCCGCCCCTCCTCCTTATCTATCCTCACGTGATGCACAGCATGACATGCAGTCATGACAGTGACATTCAGTCACTGCATGTACGCGGAGCACCCGTAAAATAAAAAAATAACGGCTCGTTCGCGGGTGCGAGCCGGCTCCCGTCGTTCACTAAAAAGAGCCGGCTCTTTGAGCCGGCTCGTTCGCGACCGACACATCACTATCACACAAGACGCTCTGACTGCCGTACGTAATTAGTGACATGTTCCAATCCTGGGGAATCCAAAGAGAAAAGGTCCACGTTATTAAGGATAGCAGGATAACACTAAGATCATGGCAAAGGCCTAAGAGTGGACCCGAGCCCCGGGTTAGTTAGTTAGTAGTCTCCACCCGGTTTATTGTCTAAGAGTGGACCCGAGCCCCGGGTTAGTTAGTTAGTAGTCTCCACCCGGTTTATTGTCTAAGAGTGGACCCGAGCCCCGGGTTAGTTAGTTAGTAGTCTCCACCCGGTTTATTGTCTAAGAGTGGACCCGAGCCCCGGGTTAGTTAGTTAGTAGTCTCCACCCGGTTTATTGTCTAAGAGTGGACCCGAGCCCCGGGTTAGTTAGTTAGTAGTCTCCACCCGGTTTATTGTCTAAGAGTGGACCCGAGCCCCGGGTTAGTTAGTTAGTAGTCTCCACCCGGTTTATTGTCTAAGAGTGGACCCGAGCCCCGGGTTAGTTAGTTAGTAGTCTCCACCCGGTTTATTGTCTAAGAGTGGACCCGAGCCCCGGGTTATTTAGTTAGTAGTCTCCACCCGGTTTATTGTCTAAGAGTGGACCCGAGCCCCGGGTTAGTTAGTTAGTAGTCTCCACCCGGTTTATTGTCTAAGAGTGGACCCGAGCCCCGGGTTAGTTAGTTAGTAGTCTCCACCCGGTTTATTGTCTAAGAGTGGACCCGAGCCCCGGGTTAGTTAGTTAGTAGTCTCCACCCGGTTTATTGTCTAAGAGTGGACCCGAGCCCCGGGTTATTTAGTTAGTAGTCTCCACCCGGTTTATTGTCTAAGAGTGGACCCGAGCCCCGGGTTATTTAGTTAGTAGTCTCCACCCGGTTTATTGTCTAAGAGTGGACCCGAGCCCCGGGTTAGTTAACCCGAGCCCCGGGTTAGTTAGTTGTGAACACATCTGGGCCAGTTTGTCGAAGTAAGAACATTGTCTTGCCCCTTCTGTATCGAGCCAGCTACCACCGCTAAAGCATCACCATATATATAATTATGATAATATATATATTTTTTAAATGTTTGAAATATTTAAAACAATCTCATATTCTAATAGTATTGTATCGTTGTCATTGAAACAGTGTTTTGTTTGTCTAGAAGTGCCCTGAAACAAAAACAGATCCCACTAAATAAACCTGAATGTCGGTCGAATCGAAAGCTCACACTCTCATTTCTATACATTTCTAAAACTAAAAACAGCTCTGCCTTACAGATGTGTGCATTTAAATCATTGTCCATCTATAGATGGACAATGGTTTAGTCAATGCTTTCAATACAGGGTCATTAGTAATAAAACATGTTGTCAGTTGGAAGTTGTCCGAGTTATTACGTTATTTGTCAATGATTTAAATGCACACATCTGTAAGGCAGAGCTGTTTTTAGTTTTAGTACAATTTACAAATCGTATTCCTATCAAATTAATTCAAAGTGTATGTGTATACTATCTATCTGGTAGTATGTCAGCTTTCCATATTTTCCATTGGTATTTTTTTCAGCTCCCTGTGAATACTTGGGATGTGAGGTCAGAGGCAACAGACTTGGAAAGTGTTAGAGGTCATAAATCATTGCAGTGCAGAATGATGGCGGAAAGCCAAGAGACAACTTCCTGTCCTGTTCGGCTCCATGAGTCGGCCCAGCTTATTTAAAGGACATTTTTGCAACTTGTTTAGGATTTTCGATTTTTTGGCCACTGTTTCACACACAGAAACATATCAAGACGTTTTGACACGAAACACAGGCTCACCGAATGACTGTATTGCAATCAAAGTGATTTAGAATAAATAATAATATGTACTAAGCATGTGTTTGTTTGGTCTTCAGCTTCACCAACAGAGACAGCTGGGCTGTCTGGCCCAGCTGTGTTATTAGCATTAGCCTGGTGTTTTTGTTAATAGTATTAGTATTATATCAACATTGGATTAGAATGATCCAATAATAACATTAGATTTAATTTATCTATTTAATTAGATCTTTATAAGATCAAATGTATTGTCATTTCACAGCACAAGTACAGTACACTGAAAATAATTTGGCATCTAAGCAGAGTTCAAATGTTGCAGTCAAGTGTATGGTAATGAATAATGAACAGTGGTTAAATAATATGTAAAGACAGTCTCTTAAAAAACTACTACTAAAAACGGGTATGAAATAACTTATAGAGTAGGTATGAGAAATGTGCAGAATTCTAGGTGTATATATATACAGGTATAAGTATAAACAGGTAGTGAGCAGGGGTATGCAGTTGTAACTTTACTGCAACATTTGCACTCTGGTTAGATGCCAAATTCCTTTCGATGCATTGTACTTGTGCTGTACACTGACAATACATTTGAATCTAATCAACAAGATAAATGTATAAACAGCAGGTTGTGAGCAGGGGCGTGTAGTTATATCAACAGTTGAAGATTAATATATATATAGGGTAAGTACAGTAAATGCACCATTGAATCTGATGAACTAAGACCCTGGCAGCACCACAGTGTTTATTCAATTCCAAAGCAGGAAGAAGGAGTAGCTGATCCCAGCTCTCACCCTTCCCACCGTCACGGGTCCAGAGGGAACATAGTGGGAACTCCCCTAATCTTAAGCCGTGGATCAAGTTGGTCTGCTTTTCTCCCTCATCTCTTCTGATCCACCAGGACTACACCAGACAGGCTCCAGCTCTAAGGGTACGGACCCGCATTTATCTTTGTTTTTTTCCCATGGTGCTGTTGTTATTGTTATTGTTATTGTATATGTTAACTTGGGTTCCGGTGGAGCTCAGGATATCCTGGACGGTAGCAGCATTTCGCTAAGCAAAGGAAAAATGGCTTGTAAGCATATACCAGATTGAGATATCTACCCTGTTTCTAAACGCTTCTATAATCGATCTTCAGATGTGTCTTTTTGTGTTGTGTTGTAGAAGAGAACAGAACCCCCAGGACCATGTGGTGGAACAGACAAACCGTCCTGGCTGCGATTGTTGTGATAGTAGCTCTTCATGGCAGAGTATGTGTTTTAACCTCCTGTCCAAAATCACATCATCAATCCTGTATTTTAATATATATATATTGTTTGTCATTCTTGAATGCACAGACAACCGTGAGACATTCCTTGTCAAAAGCTGAACATAGCAATGAAAAAATCCCTTTGATATCTGATTTGATTAACATGTTTGTTTTATGTAATACAGGAGAATAGTGCATTAGAACTGGATTCCGTGGACGACAGATACGTAGGGTGCCGCGATGCCGTCCTGAAGAAGCTGGACTCTGGCCTGCTGCAGGAGGAGCTGGCCGCTAGCCCGGACTTCCAGAAGGCCTGGAAGGCCAACAAGGATTGTAATCTGACGGTGCCGGGAGGCCGGGAGGAGCACGGCAAGGCCCTGGGGGCCTTCGTGTATGGAGGGAAAGCATTCCGGAACACGTTCAACCGCGCAGTGGAAACCATGGGCGGCAATCGCAGCTTCCCCTTCCGGTCCCTCCACTTCCTGCTCACGGATGCCATATTGTTGCTGCAGAAGAAGGAGGAGGAATTGTGCCAGACCGTGTACCACCTTCCTCCACAGCAGGACCCGGTGCGGAAGGGTGCCTCGTTGCAGAAGGGTGCCACGGTGAAACTTGGCGCCTTCGTGATGGCCCAAGAGAACTTCTCGCAGCTGAAGGAGGACAACAATCTGGATAAAAGAGTCCTGTTCAACATCACGTCCTGCTTTGTGCTCAACCTGGAGGAGATATGCAAGCAGGAGCTGGAGGTAGAGATGCTCCTGTTGCCAGGCGCCGAGTACATGGTGGAGAAGGTGCTTAAGGACATAGTGGACATAGAAGGCTACAGCTACACCGGCATCCGTCTGAATCACTCCGGTTTCTCCAATTCACACAACTGTTACTTAGATCCTAGGTGAGGACCTTTACTGTCAGACCATACCCCTCTAACACAACCCTCCATTGCTCTTTGAGTTGAAATCAGTATGTTTCTGCCATCGGCAATATATGAGATTCATAAAAAGAGAGCAGAAGTGAACAGGATTTGACAATAAATAACCCCTAACAAAATGTCCCTCTCTCTCAACTCCCTCCCATTGCATTCAAGATAGCTCACATGTGATTGAAGATGGCTTCCCCCAACCAATTATTTACAATTACAATTCTTACATTTTACCTGCAGCATCTTTCATTTGTCAAAGTAGTAGAGGTACTGTATTCAATTATATTATCATGTTATATATATTATATATCATTTCTCTCCTTTTTTTTCCTCATAGGGCCGATAAAGGTTCTTCCATCCAAGTCCTGGGCTGCATGTGGATGGTTTACCTGACACTGGCTGTCTTGGACCTGTATAACTAGTCCTCAGACGTAGCATTCCAGGGAGGGAAAGCTGTTCTTGTCTCCGAGCTCACAACTGGAGATGGAGAGATTTGACTTTCAATATGACTGCTAGTATTTTCTATTTTTGTTGTTGTTGTAAAACTCAATCAAGTTTCAGCATCAACTTTTGAAAATGTCCTGTAACACGTGTGTGTTCTTGAAATCCCCAAATGCTATCATAAAACTAGCAGCTGATTTACTACTACGACTACTACTGGTTTACTATTACTACTATTTATTGTATTTATAAGTGATAATCTAAGACATACTAACCATCATAACCCTATAGGACTACAGATCAACCTTCACTACACATTTGTATAAACATAGAAACGTGTATGTTATGTTAATTGATTAATTTATACTGATATTAGACTACTGTCTATTTGTTCAAAGGCAATGTGACACAAAAATTTTTTTTATAAAATAAAGCATTTGTATTTGGGGTAAAACAAACACAAAGGTATACTATGTTTTGATATAAATAAAATAATAAACACACCCTAAAAGGAGGAACTAAACCCCAAAAATGAACCCTCATAGGAAACCCTAAGCAAGTTCAAATAATAGTTTAGATTTCATTAATAATCCATATTTCTTGTGTTTACTCGTTTTCTGGGTCACATATGACAACGTGCCATTCTGTGTCCCTCGAACAAAACTGCTTTGTACATCAGAATAAAGCGTTACAAAAAAATACAACTTGATTCCATATGTCCCATATATCATGGAACATAAAAACTAATAATTATGTTTTTCTTTTGTTTTAAAAGAGTTATTTTTGTGCGATGCAGCTTGCAAACAATGTCAAAATGTCCTCTTCTTTTAAGGTTTTTCTTTGAGTTACGTAAGGTCTGACAGAGGGGAGGAGCTCATGGTGTCAGCCCTGTTACCGCAAATGTAAAACGGGTTCTGTTCGGCCTCTCATGAATGCATACCATGTGGTGTCATGACCTTTAGCACATGGCTAGTAAATGGCAACCAATAGCATTTTTCGTCAGCCCTGTTACCATTCTAGATGTAACAGGGTTGACAAAAGTATCTCCTTTTGTATGTACTGTACATGAAATTGGGTTTTAGAAATGGCAAATTCATTTTTATTTGTATGTTATAAAATGAAATAGGTTATACAGAGAAGCCAAAGCAGTGCAGCAGCCATAGTTCAGTGTTTGACACCACCTCAACGTCCAGAGGAGCCAGGGCCCTCAAGGCTAGAGGTGGAGGACAGAAAAGTTAAAGGATTTATTCAATGTGGTTTCAGTATATGTGTCTTTGAATATTTGTCAAATCAGATTTAATAGTGTGTTTGTGTGTATAAATGAAATGAGAAAAACAATTAGATTAATCAATGCTTCATTTTGTTGCAAGCATCATGGTCAAGGCGGTTTAAGAGTCAGGGGTCAAAGAGGGAGCGAAAGATGCTTCACCATAACCTCGGGAAATTGAGGCAACACCTTGAAAATAAAAGATATATACTCTATATCAGGGGTTCCCAACCTTTTTTGTGCCACGGACCGGCAGATACATGAAAAAAATCTCGTGGACCGGTTGTCAATTTTCGCGGACCGGTTGTCAAAGTGTGTGTCAACACACCGCTAACAAAACGGCAGGGCTCGATTTCAGTATAAACGCGGAGCGCCCGTAGTCTCTTTAGTAGCGCGTGTAACTGAAAGTCTCTCGTTATGCCGCCAATATATATTAAATCTATATATATAGATTATACCGCTATATAATCTATATATAGATTATACTATATATATAATCTCTATATATAGATTATACCGCCCGCCGTTCACCTATACTCAAATTAACTAACAGCAAGTTAGCAGCACGTTCATTCATATCTTTTGCACACTTCTGGAGATCAGATCGACAGTCGCTCGCCGCCTACCGGAGTTTTTTCATTTTTTCGACTCGGACTTCCCGCCCGAAGTCACAGCTGGATTATCTCCGACCATCTTGGGCACGATTACACGCAAGCGTCGCAGGAAGAAGCGAGGGAAGCGAGCCAGCATGCTAGTCAGGCTCAGATGTCGATTCGATCGCCCCCACTACCCTCCATTCTACTGGCTAATGTACAGTCTCTGGACAATAAGTTAAGCGAGCTACAGGCTCGTATTCAATTCCACCGGGAAACTAAGGACAACTGTATCATCTGCCTTACAGAGACATGGATGTCGGAGGGGGTTACCGACGCAGCTATCGAGCCGACGGGATTTTCCATCCACCGGGCGGACAGAACAAAGGCTCTCTCCAGTAAAGATCGCGGAGGTCTCATGATAAACAGATCTCGGTGCAACCAAAGTCATGTACATACCCTCAAGTCTTTCTGTTCCCCGGACCTGGAGTACCTGATGCTTATGTGCCGTCCACACTGGCTACCTCGGGAGTTTACAGCGGTAACCGTGACCGCTGTTTACATTCCCCCACAAGCCAACACGGACACAGCGCTGAAGGAACTGTACGGGGCTATCAGCGAACAGGAGTCGGCACACCCTGAGGCTGCTCTCATCGTGGCGGGGGACTTCAACAAGGCGAACCTGAAGAAGGTTCTCCCGAAGTTCTACCAACACATAACGAGCAACACACGGGGTGAGCGGATCCTCGACCACTGCTACACTCCCTTCCGTGATGGCTACAAGGCCCTCCTCCGCCCACCGTTCGGCAAATCAGACCACCGCTCTATCCAGCTACTCCCCGCCTATAGGCAGAGACTGAAGCAGCAACCGATCGCTGTGAGGGAGGTCCAATGCTGGTCGGACCAATCGGACTCTATGCTGCAGGATTGTTTTGATCACGCTGACTGGCACATGTTCCGCGTTGCCTCGGACAATAACATCAACGAAAACGCGTCCTCGGTCACCGGGTTCATCAAGAAGTGCATAGATGATGTTGTTCCGACCAAGTCGGTTCAGATATATCCCAACCAGAAACCGTGGATTAACGGCGATGTTCGCGCTGCCCTCCACGCGCGTAATGCCGCCTTTGGCTCCGGGAATATGGAGGAATATACGAGAGCCCGTTACGACCTCCGCAAGACCATCGTCTCTGCCAAGCGGGAGTATAAGGACAGAGTGGAGGAGAAATTCAAGAGCCACGACGCAAGGGGTATGTGGCAGGGGCTACAGACGATAACGAACAGAGGGAGAACCAGTTGTGTGGAGAACTCCTCTACCTCCCTCCCAGGAGAGCTAAATACTTTTTTTTGCCTGCCACGCTGGACCCATGTCAATTAGCATATTGTCACAGATCAACAGATCCACGGACGACGCAATTGCCATGGCCCTCCACACTGCCCTTTCCCACCTGGAGGGAAAGAACTGTTATGTGCGAATGCTGTTTGTGGACTACAGCTCAGCGTTCAACATGATAGTTCCTGCCAAGCTCGACACCAAGCTTAGAGGTCTAGGCGTGCCCCCATCCACGTGCAGCTGGATACTGGACCTCCTGTCGGACCGCCACCAGGTGGTGAGGATGGGTAGCACCACCTCAGAGCCACTGACCCTCAACACGCACCCTCAGCACGCATCCCCCCAAGGATGCGTGCTGAGCACCCATCCCCCCAAGGATGCGTGCTGAGCCCTCTGCTCTACTCCCTCTATACCCACGAGTGCATGGCTATGCACAGCTCCAACGTCATCATCAAGTTTGCTGACGACACAACAGTGATGGGCCTGATCGCCGAGACGACGAGACAGCCTACAGGGAGTAGGTCGGATCGCTGGAGCAGTGGTGCCAGGAGAACAGCCTCGCCCTCAACGTCAAGAAGACCAAGGAGCTGATCGTGGACTACAACAAACAAATCTGGAGGATTGAATCCTTTTTATTGATCACATACATGTAAACATACAGTGAAATGTGTTCTCTCCGCCAGGGGCTGGGGGCGGGGCTTATCGGGGCTGGGGGCGGGGCTTATCGGACAAACTCAAAATAAACTCAAAGTTTTTTTCCGCCATCTTTAAAATCAGTAAAATTCTCCGTGGACGTGAAGGTGACAGTGGTCGGTGGACGAGACAAACTGCATTTGTTTGCGTTGTTGTCCTCGGCAGAAGGTCACAATAAACTAGAGGAGCTTCTAGAACAAACCGCTATTAGAAAAACTACAGCGCGAGATGTCTTCAGCGGGGGACAGGACCGAGGAGCTAATCGATAACAAACTGGACGATACGAGGAGCTAATCGATAACAAACTGATGATCCGCTGCTGTCACTCTGGTCCTGGTAAGTTTTACTTTAGAAATCTTTCCCGTGTTGCCAACCAGCTTTGTATTTATAATCTGTTTAGCGAGCTGCTCATTATCACATCAATGTTATGTTCCTATCATCACAAATGAGGAGCTATGATTGCTAGGCTTCTGTTAGCCGATATTAACCTTGATAACGTCAGGATGCTACTTTCTAAAAACAGTAAAGTGTAATGGAGTCAATGTTTTAATGCACTTTTCTCTTGTTTTAGTTGTTTATGGAGTCGTCTTCCCTGGACGATGCGATGCGGAGCTACCGCCCCACTGGGCTGCAGCTCACAGGAGCCCCTCAGCCCCTCGGAGCTTTATTAACATGGACTTATTACGCTGCACTCTACACTTTTACATTTTGTGATTACTGTATATTGTGTATTTAATGTTTTTTTGTTTTTTTTTAATAAAACATTTCTATTTTTCATACAATGTCCGCTTCATTATGCTTTATCAACCGAGAAACATAATACAATATGACAGTTTTGAAGAAGAAAAGGCAAATGGTCCCTTCTGTTAAGTACTCTAATGCATTAATGCAGCTCTAACGTCAAGTCCATTTTATTAGTATAGTCCTTTATCACAGTTAGGGGCTTCAACGTAATCGCGTCCATAGCACTAAAGACGAGCAGCTGTTTGTAGCCTCAAAGCCAGGCGCAACACTTTTACATCCATCATGTAATCCACTGTTGTGGAAGTTGGCGCGAGCTGCTGGGAAAGCAGAGACGTTAACAGTGACGTCATGACGTGGCTCTCTCGGCGAAAAAGTCTGTGGAAACGCAAACTAGTTTTTTGCCCCCTCCCCAATTGAACCAACTGCGAACCGGCTCTCGCGCCACCCGAGAGCTAGAACTAGGCTTGCTTTGGTGGAAACGAGGAGTGGACCCGAGCCCCGAGTTAGTTAGTTAGTAGTCTCCACCCGGTTTATTGTCGACAATAAACCGGGTGGAGACTACTAACTCCCGCCCCCTCGCGCTCTCAGCCAATCAGCGTGAGCAGAGTGGACATTTCCCCCCCCCCCCATGCGGGTAAACAAACACACGCAATGAACTCCCAACCCCCCTTTGTCCTGAAGGGAGACACATAGCGTTACAATATATAGATATACACTTTATATATAAACGTAACTCCGTGAAGTTTTACGTAAAAATATGTGGAGAAAAAAAAGCGGCAGCGGTTCCGGAAATGACGTATCCATTTCCCCGCCAACTCGGATGTAAACAGTAGTGATGGGAATTCCGGCTCTTTTGAGTGAGCCGACTCATTTGGCTCGGCTCACCAAGAAGAGCCGGCTCTTTCGGCTCCCAAACGGCTCTTCTATTTTACCACATATACCTTTTATTTACATGAAAGTGGTGGTTCTTGATGTCCAGCAATCAGTGGTAAACTGCAGTAGCTTCCTTAACCCTGGCCTGCAGTGAAGCACGTTCTCTATCATACAGTCTCGGAATGATTTTTTGAGAGTGTTTTCCTGCTTGGATTGAGAGCCTGTGTGAAGCTTCGGAATCCCTTGTCCTCCACAATGGAAAATGGTTGGAAATCACTTGCAATCATTTTGGCCAATTCTTCATCCACTATGTTCTGTCTAGCTGGGGTCATTCATTGCCTTTGCCATTGCCATTCATTGTATATAAATTGGCTTATTGAGGTCTGTGTAGCTGTTGGGTTTTGGGTACCTGATGCATGGGGGGTAGATCTTCTATTTTTCTCATGTTTACACACTATGCCAAATAACCTGACTACTATAATTTGTGGATTTCTGTTTGGTGGTCTAAGGTACTGTAGGTTACATCTGACGCACAATGATTCATGCTCGAGAGTCACCACTGGGAACTCTCATTGTGGCCCTGTGTGGATAGAACTTTTTGACTTGTCGAAACGTGCTTCTTAATAAGCGGCAACCAGCTCAATCCTGATCTATCCTGACTGCCGCGTCTTCTGTTTTGTTCTTCCGACCCCAAGCGGGAGGAAGCCGACTTTGACATCAGTCAAGCATGACATACAGTCATGACAGTGACATTCAGTCACTGCATGTACGCGGAGCACCCGTAAAAAAATTAATAACGGCTCGTTCGTGGGTGCGAGCCGGCTCCCGTCGTTCACTAAAAAGAGCCGGCTCTTTGAGCCGGCTCGTTCGCGACCGACACATCACTAGTAAACAGTACTACTCCATGCTTCAGTTTGAACAGCCGATACATCGGTCCGCCCGGCGGTCCCCTGCTTGTCTGATCCAATGTCACATATCGGCCTGCCGTCCATGTGAGGCGATACGTTCGTTCGAGAGGTTTAATGCGATAAGAATGGGCGTGTCGTGAAAGCTTAACGGTAGCATTGCTATGCTAGCGGTAAGCATAGCGGTCCTAAGTAGGCCAGTAGGTAGGTAGGTCAGAAAGTAAGTAAGTAGGTCAGTAAGTAAGTCAGTCGGTAGGTAGGTAAGTAAGTAAGTAGGCCAGTAGGGGAGGATGGGGAAGTGGGCAGACCGAGTGAAGAAGATCGAAGGGCGGGCCCGTGCCTTCCAGCAGACTCCCCTCACCAGGCCGTACCGACCCCGGCTGTGGCGACCATGCCAGCCCTCCTCCGTCTGGAAGCTCTTTCCACGCCAGAACCAGGCGGTGAGCTTCACGAAAACCTGCAAAGAGGTAAGGGAAAGCTTTGTGTATGTGGGTCTGATCCAAACGCTATGTTTATATCTTTATTTTTATTCGTGTGTTTGTGTTAGATTGACGTCTTCATTTCTCTTTTTTGTTTTTCCTTCCAAGGATGTGCATGTTTTTGCTCTTGAGAAAGATGGACAAGATGCCGTGGGCCAGAGGATCTACCTGGTCACCAGTTACAGTGAGCTGTGGCACTACTACAGGTCTGTGTGTCTGTCTGTGGGGGTGGTACTACAGTGGTGTGTGTGTGTTGAAGCAGGGCCATAATACTCTTAGTGATGTTTTTCACTACCAACTCCAGGACCTTCCAACCCTCCCTGACCCACTGCTACGAGGTCATTCCCGAGGGAGCCGTCTGCAAACTGTACTTCGACCTGGAGTTTCACCGGCCGTCCAACCGGGGGCTCGATGGGAAGGCCATGGTGGCCTTCCTGGTCCAGGTGAGAGGTTAGTCACCAAGCCTGACCCTTCCTGGTCCAGGTGAGGGGTTAGTCACCAAGCCTGACCCTTCCTGGTTCAGGTGAGGGGTTAGTCACCAAGCCTGACCCTTCCTGGTCCAGGTGAGAGGTTAGTCACCAAGCCTGACCCTTCCTGGTCCAGGTGAGAGGTTAGTCACCAAGCCTGACCCTTCCTGGTCCAGGTGAGAGGTTAGTCACCAAGCCTGACCCTTCCTGGTCCAGGTGAGAGGTTAGTCACCAAGCCTGACCCTTCCTGGTCCAGGTGAGGGGTTAGTCACCAAGCCTGACCCTTCCTGGTCCAGGTGAGAGGTTAGTCACCGAGCCTGACCCTTCCTGGTTCAGGTATCTATGATGGATATTCATTCAGGGACCTGGGGTGGAGTAGTTCCTTCCTCCTGTTTGAAATGATACCTTATTTTTTACAATTAACTGTAAATTCATCTGTCAATACATTTAGATTTCATTTAGATTTATATATATTTATATTTTGTTTATACTAGTTCGTTTAGTTTGTTGTTATTTCGTTTTTAGGTATTAGTATATTTTGTGTGCATTTATTCCCCCTGTTTCAACTGTTGCACCTTAATTTCCCTCGGGATAAATAAAGTAATCTTGAAACACAGCTAAAGGGAATGTGGTGGATTGTACTTGTGTTCGACCAATCCCCCTACACATACCACGTCAAAAAATGAGAACGGTTCCACCCATAGTTTTTAGAACTAAAAGGAAAAGATTCCTGCAGTCCGAAAGCCCCTCCAATGTAAAGTTATAGCTTTTAAGTTATAAGTTATCTGCTAAATGAGGTGGATACTAACACGGCCTCCTTCATTGAAAAAATACTGTGTGTGTGTGTGTGTGTGTAGTACGTGTGTGAGCAGCTGATGCGTGTGTATGGCGTGTCATGCTCGGCCCATGACGTGCTGAACCTGGACTCCAGCACCGAGGACAAGTTCAGCCGGCACCTGATCTTCTGTCTGGACCATGCCGCATTCAAGGACAACATTCACGTTGGTACGTGTCTGTCTGTCTGTGTTATTGTCTGTCTGTGTGTGTTATTGTATGCCTGTATTATTGTCGGTAACGGTGTCAAATAGTGTAATACTACACTATTTGTATATTATACTGACCGTAATACGACACTATGTGTATATTATTATACTGAACAATATTCCTATATGTATATTGTTATATAGTGTATAGTATACACTATATAACAATATTCCTATATGTATAATGTTATATAGTGTATACTATATGGTGTATAGTAGGGGAGGCTGGTCCGTTGAGGAAAGGGAGGACCATCCTCCCTAACATTTCAGAGGAATATAAACTTGCAAGAGAAAAATAAATACACATAAATTCAACAGTCATCTGTGAAAATTACTATTTTTAACACTTCGAAGGCGCAACAATCCTGTCCCCGTGTCAAAGCACCAACAGCGCCCCCTAACGCAATTGAAAATGAGTACGGAGGATCGTCCTCCCCAAGCTCCCCATTGAAGTCCATTATAAAACTGCCAGACCCGAGCAGCCGGTGAGTCCTGGTTTTTAACATGAGTGTAAGGGAGGAGGATCCTCCCTTAGGGCGGGTCTAGCCAGAGGCTCTGTAAACCAATCAGCTCCCTGCGCTGGGAATACCCAATCAGTTTTGAATGACCCACTAATACACTGTTAAAATGACCCACTAATACACTGTCAAAATGACCCACTAATACACTCAAAATGACCCACTAATACACTGTCAAAATGACCTACTAATACAATTATAACATCTATAGTGAGGCACCTTCCTTCCTCTACTACTTTTTCAACCCCCAGCTGCCACTGGTTGGTAGGATATAGTGTTGTTTATAGGCTAAAGTGTAGTATATTGTGTTTATATTTAATAGTACAGTAGGTTGTATATAGTGTTGTTCATAGTATATAGTAGGTAGTATTTATAGGGTTGTTTATATTAGGTAGTATATAGTGTTTATAGTAGGTAGGATATAGTAGTTGGTGTATAGGGTTGTTTATAGTATATAGTGTTTATAGTAAATAGTAGGTAGTATATAGTGTTGTTCATAGTATATAGTAGGTATCTGATGGAGATTGTACCTCCACCAGAACTGCCTCTTGAATCCCCACCAATCTGGTTTCAAGGCGGGTCACTCGACAGTAACTACCCTTGGCAGTGACTGAGTCGCTCCATGTTGCTAGGGCGAATTCGCTCTCCTCGGTCCTGATACTCCTGGACCGGTCTGCAGCATTCGACACTGAACCACCAGATTCTCCTCTCCACCCTTGAGGGGATGGGTGTCTCGGGCTCTGCTCTCTCCTTGTTTGCATCCTACCTGACGGGTCGCTCCTACCAGGTGGCACTGGGAGGGTCTGTGTCGGAACCACGCCGACTGACTACTGGGGTTCCACAAGGATCGGTCCTGGGTTCTCTTCTCCCTCTACACAACGTCCCTTGGTCCTGTTATCCACTTCCATGACTTATCCTACAACTGCTATGCTGATGACACCCAACTGGTCTGGTCGTTTCCCCCCTCGGACATGCAAGTGGAAACACGCATTGCAGACCTCTCAAAGTGGATGTCGATGCACCACCTAAAGCTCAACCTGGACAAGACTGAGCTAGTGTTCTTCCCGGCAAAGGGCTGTCCGCAACGAGACCTGGCTGTCACCTGTGATGCTGTGGTGACACCTACTCGGACCGCAAGAAATCTGGGTGTGACCCTGGATGACCAACTGTCATTCTCGGCAAACATTGCA
>CM051018.1:26335000-26354040 GCA_027704905.1 Muraenolepis orangiensis
CTTCATTCCCACTGCCTTGCAGGTTCTTGTCTCCTCCACTGCTGCTCTCACCTCCTCCTGAACAAGACGGCGCCCTTCCTTCCCCCTGGTGTTCATTTGGGGAGTTGGAAAGGATCCTAGCCCAGCTCGACCTTGTGTGACCACTCCCACCGTGTGCGTGTGCGTGTGCATGTGCGTGCGTGTGTGTGTGTGTGTGTGTTTCCGCTAGGATTTTTTCTTGCCGGTCAAGTGTCCGGACAGATTTTATTTTACCGGACAAATTCGAAACTTACCGGTCATGTTTCAAAAACAGTCTATATTACAAACGCTGTTACGGTGGTTGGCAGGGGGCGTGGCCAAGCCACGTGCGCTGGCGGCACACACACCTGTCAGCTATTACCCTGTCTAATTGCTAATCACCTCACCTGGGGTATATATACTTTGACTATCCTTTACCCCAGTGTGAGGTCGTACGTCTTACTGCACGTTGTTGACGTTACGTCGGACATTCTGGACGGACATCGCGGCTGATGTCCCGGATATCCAGATCCTGTACCTACCCTGCGTCACCCATCATATGTATATATATGTATATATATAAAATAATGTTGGGTTTTGGTCATGAAGTGACCAATCAGCTGCCGCACCTCTCATGACGTCTGTCACGAGTGGACCAGAGTAATGCGAGACCGGCAATTGCCGCAATGAAATGAAGAAAGCAAAAAGTTGCCTGGTAGCCTACAGGGTAAATGTGATGCCATGTAGCCTATGTTAAAACGGACTACAGATGTTACAGGTGTTTTGAAATAGCCTCGATTTTTGCGGCTAACGAGGTTTTGCTCAATCGTTCTTGTTTGTTTTGTTGTTCATTAAATAGTCACATTTATTTGAGGTCTTTGTCATTCTTTCGTCAATCTAGGTATACATTATAGTTGCGTTTGTAATATAGACTGTTTTTGAAACATGACTGGTAAGTTTCGAATTTGTCCCGTAAAATAAAATCTGTCCGGACACTTGACCGGCAAGAAAAAAAATCCTAGCGGAAACGCGTGCGTGCGTGTGTGCGCGCGCCGTTTTGAGTGTTTTCCTAGGCAATCTCTAAAAATGCTGAACTTTGGAATGCTTCACTGGCAGCCCAATCCTCTACATCCAGTGAGAGAAACGCTGGATCGATGTGCAGCTGTTTCATGCCGAACCAGCAGTCTGGGTTAGTGAGGTCAGCCAAGCTGCTGGTCGGTGAGAGGGTTGGAAACTTCGGCTTGCCAAAGCAGAGCTGTGGGGCTCGCATGGGGAGGTCAGCCGGCTTGTCCTCAAAGATGGCATCTGTCAACTGGCACATTGGTGCTGAAGAGTGCCAGGGGCAGCATCTCGCCTGTCGGGTACCATAGGTGACGTTCCAGTGTCTTGATTGCTGATGCTGCAATGCCCTCGTCAACATTCTTGTATGCATACAGGTGGTGGTAGAGTAAGGTCATTCCATGCAGCATCTACGGCCGCGTCGCAGGTCAGCCACCACGTTGCGTAGATGTGCTTGATGAAGTAGATGTGCAGCAATGTAGTGATGGTCCCCTGTGGAAGCAACGCAATGTGCTGCTCCATCAAGGCCAGCTTGAGAGTGTACAGCAGCTTGGCCATCCATCGCGCCTTGTGCAGGGCTCCCGGCTGTTGAAAGGGAACTGGAGTGTGTGCTTTACCGTCTGCACCCAGATACATAAGACACAGCTGCACAAACTCGCGGTAGTCGCCTCGCTTGTAGTCGAGCACTCCTGCAGTGTACTCAATGAGTTCAGCACGCATCTTGTACGCATCTTGCCCAGGAACGGTGGTTCGGCCTTGTTAGGAATGTAGCGGGACAATGGGCACTGTCCTTATGTCGACCCAGTGAGAGCTGGATGGCAATGCAGGCTGCCGTGAGATGGCCAGTGTTTGACGCGGTGGTGTCAAATGCCATGTTGACAAACTGATCGGTGCAGCACCACCCCTGCAACAGCTTGCATGTCAGCCGGGTGATGATCATTCCGCATGGCTAATTTCCCTTCATATAGGCTGGAACACCAAGCAGTTTGAGCCGCTCTGCATCACCGACCACCACTGTCAGACGCTCCTCCAACTGGTGCACATTAGTGAGCTTCGACGTCAACTTGCTGTCCCAGTGCAGGGTGCACATGGGAGGTGGTGTCCACTGCTGGTGCTGTTCCTCACTGATGGCCTCCAGCGTGTGGTGGCGTGCTCGGTCTGCGGTTGCAAAGGATGTGAAGACCTTTGCCCAATTGCCACCTGACTCCTCGATCTGGCGGGTGAAGGCAGCCTGCTGCATTGGTGTGATCTACAACCGTGTAGCCAGTGACACAAGACTCGGCCGGCTGAGGATGTCAGATGGAATGAAGGCTGTGGTGCCAGTCTTCTTACGCTTGCGTGTTCTCCACCGGTGGAGCAGCTGTTTCATCGGCGTTGCAATCCTCTTCACTATTGCTTTCTAACTCCACCATGCTGGATGTCGCTGTCATCTCCTGCTGCTCTTTGGTCAGGTGTGCCTGCTGGGCTGCTTCGCGCTCCTGTTGCCGCTTCAACTTTGATTTCTGCTCGGTATCGAGCGCTCCAAATGTGGCCATTCTGTCGCCCTTCATGCTGGCCAGGAAAGCAATGTCCTCCGGATTGTTGATCAGCTGCTCGGCATTTGGAGACCACAACGGGAATCTAGAGTCCAGCCTGTGCTCCATAGCATCCACTAGTCGAGCTGTAGCTTCACTGGAGTGCATGGCCTGGGGAATGTGGCGCAACTTGTTGTTAGCGGCGAAGTGCCACCATCTTGTCGCATGCTCGACGATCTCTCACCATTGAGATATTGGCCTTCCCATAAAATGGCCTCACCTGCTCCAAAACAACCTTGGTTGCCTGAAACCGAGACAATGCTCTGTTCAAACCTGGTCGCTTGGCATGCAGTTCTGCATCACAGTACATTATGCACTGCAAAATCTGGCGACCACTTCAGCTTGGCGCCAGTGATGATGGCATCTGCATTGGTGATGCTGACACCCAGACCAAAGACCAGGCTGCGGGTGCTCGGGCGGGAGCCTAAGGGTGGTGGCGACATCTTGTGAGAGCTGGATCCTTTGGCATTCACTGACCTTGACATGCTGCTACATGGGTTTCATCTTCTTTGTCACATAGCTTGTTTCTTCTTCTTGAAACCAAGCATTGAAACCAAAGCCCAAAGTGATGGCACCAGAGAAGGACATCAAAAATGAACCGCAAAAAAATGGTAACAATTTGAGCACCCTGTGTGTGTGTGTGTGTGTGTGTGTGTGTGTGTGTGTGTGTGTGTGTGTGTGTGTGTGTGTGTGTGTGTGTGTGTGTGTGTGTGTGTGTGTGTGTGTGTGTGTGTGTGTGTGTGTGTGTGTGTGTGTGTGTGTGTGTGTGTGTGTGTGTGTGTGTGTGTGTGTGTGTGTGTGTGTGTGTGTGTGTGTGTGTGTGTGTGTGTGTGTGTGTGTGTGACAACTGGACCTGCTGTAGACCACCCTGATACAAATGATGAAATGAGGTCTGTTAGTGAGTGGACCTTTTTAAATGATTGAAGTAAATTTTCAACCATTTTGTTGTTTGTACTTTAGTTACACCGGTCAGAGGATCCTGACCTGGGACAGACCAGACAGACCAAGAATGAGACCCGACATGCAGGTGCCGGGAAACACACTTCCTGGTAACTTCACAATAAGAGTATGACATTTCTTGGATTTTAAACTGGGAAGATGTAACCGGTTCTTGGTTCTTACAGGCACGTTGGCCGGTTCCTCGTGTTCCCCTTACAGAGAAGTGGACATCTTTGTGCTGACTGTGATCAGGAAGGACGGCGTACAGGGAGGTAGGTTCAACTCTTAAAGCTGCATTATGTCACTCTTTAGGTTCAACTTTTAAAGCTGCATTATGTCACTCTTTAGGTTCAACTCATAAAGCTGCATATGTAAGTGTAATGTTAATGACAATGTTATGAAAGTGAAAGTGGCAGCACTAGCAGTTCAGTAGGTGCACTGTCTGTGGATAAAAACTATCCTTAAACATGGTAGTCCTTGCTGTACGGATGCTGTGCAACCGACGACCAGACGGTAGGGGGGAGAAGAGATGGTGCCCAGGGTGGTTGCAGTCCTTTATGATGGACATGGCCTTCTTCCGACATCTAGTCCTACAGATCTCCTCAATGCATGGAAGTGCACACCCGATAATCTTCTCTGCCGTCCTCACGACCCTCTGGATGTCTTTCTTGTCCTGTTCAGTGGTGTCTCCGTACCACACGGTGACGCCACCCGTCAGGACGCTCTCTACGGGCCACGGTAGAAGTTCACTAGCCACCTCTGGCCTATTCCGCTTTTTCTGAGGCACCGCAGAACATAGAGAGGCGCTGGTGTGCCTTCTTCAGCATGACCTCCATGTTGCAGGTCCACGCCAGGTCATCGGAAATCTGTAGCCCAAGGAAACGGAAGCAGCTGACGACTTCCACTGGTGTCCCTTACACCTTGTCTGGTGTCAGAGCCCCCAAACATCCAGTTTTTTTTTATAATCCAATTTCCCCTTTTTTGATGGCTTTTCTGAGTTCATACTTGGCCTTCTTGTAGTGATCAAAGTCACCTGTTGTGAAAGCGGTACTCCGTTCCTTAAGTTTGTTTGGTATGTCAGCATTCATCCATGGTTTGTGGTTCGGGAATGAGCCAACAGACCTGGTCAAGATGCATCCTTCCACTAGCCTGTTAATGTATGCTGTGAAATGATCTGCATACACATCAAGGTCAGTGGTCTTGAATACACTCCGTGTTTTCTAGCAGGTGTAGTAAGGTGTCATCTGTCCAGTGATGCCCGCTCTTTACAACTGGGTGTGGACTTCAACTTCTGCTTGTAAACAGGAAGTAGAAGCACGGAGGCGTGGTCTGATTTAGGGTTAGTTGTTAGTAGTTGTACAGTGCGATGAGCGGGCTTGATGGTGGTATAGCAGTGATCAACTTTAGGTTCTTAAAGCTGAATTATTTAAATCCTAAGGTTCAACTCTTAAAGCTGCATTATGTCACTGGCAGTGCTTTCCGTTCTGAGACTGCAGTTACTGTGGTGATGTGGTTTGCACTGGGAAGTAGAGGAGAGGGCTCAGCACACAGCCCTGCTGGATGCCGGTGTTCAAGGTGGAGGAGGTGAGATTGTCTTACCTAACAGACTGGGGTCCGTTGGTTACGAAGTCCATTAACCAGTTACAAACAGGGGTTAATGTCAAGATTCTTGGTTTTCATGAGGTTACCAAGATGAGTTTGGAGGGGATGATTGTGTTGAATGCTAAGCTGAAGTCGATGAACAGCATTCTCACTTGGGTGTTGCTCTCATCCAGGTGTGAGAGAGCAGAGTGAAGGACTGAGGAAATGGCGTACTCCGTGCTCTTGTTCTCACGGTAGGCAAATGAGGGTGAGAGGCCAGATTTAAGGTGAGCCAGGACCAGCCTCTTGAAGCACTTTATGATGATGGGGGTGAGTGCAACAGGGCGGATGTCGTTGAGGCTTGGAGTGTTTTGGCACTGGCACAATGGAGGTGGTTTTAAAGAACACTGGGACAACTGCCTGAGCTAGTGACATGATAAAAATGTTCAGCACAGTTACTGAGCATGTGACCTGGGATGCCATCAGGACCAGCTTATGCGCATTTGTTCTGCTCAGTGCTGCACGCACGTCTGTGGGGGAGATGGTGAGGGGTTGGTGGTCAGAGTGGAGTGTAGCCCTGGTGGGCAGTTTGTGGTTGTCCTGGTCGTAGCGGGCATAACAATTATTGAGCCCGTCAGGGAGGGATGAGTCAGTGGAGTTGTTGGAGGGTTTGTTGTCCGTAATGGACTGGATGCCCTGCCACATGCGTCGGGGATCAGAGTTTGCTTGTGATTGAGCTTGGCCCGCTTGATGCCCTTGTTCAGGTTAGCCACGGCTGAACAGTAGACCTGTGCATCGCCCAACCTAAAAGCAGTGTCACGTGCCTTTAGGAGTAGGCGGACCTCCCTGTTCATCCACGGCTTCTGATTGGGGAATGTTGTGATCGGTTTGAGGGTGATGACAGTGTCAATGCTGGAGTTGATATAATCCAAAGCAGAGGAGGTGTAGGAGTCCAGGGTGGACTGGGAGGCAAACAGGCTCCATTCCATGTGTAGAAACCAGTTCTGCAACTCAGTCTGCTCCCTCAGGCCACACTTTGACTGTCCTAATGGTGGGCTTCCCACGCTTGATGAGTGGCATGTACTTGGGCAGCATGAACAAAGAGACATGATCACTCTGTCCAAGGTGGGGGAGGGGTACGGCTTGGTAAGCATCAGCATTGTTGGTGTAAACATGGTATAGTGTTCTCTCTCCTCTTGTAGAGCAGGAGACATGCTGGTAAAATGTGGGGAGCACAGTCTTTAAGTTGGCATGATTGAAATTGTCTACAATAATAAAGGTTGCCTCTGAGTGGGAGTTCTGCTGTTTGTTAATAGCAGAGTAAAGTTTCGTCAATGCTAGCTTAGTGTAAGCATCTAGAGCAGTGGTTGTTAACCTTGTTGGAGGTACTGAACCCCACCAGTTTCATATGCGCATTCACCGAACCCTTCTTAATTGGAAAAATCAAATATGATTTTTTTTCAAATTCAAAACATAGGTATATATTTTACTGGTGCACAAAATGAACCGTGCATCAACATCACTGTGTTCAAAGAACAAAACCATCAAAACGTGATTTTCACACAAAAAAAACAACATAATAATGAATATTTACTGCAAATCAGTGTGACTTCCGCTGTTGCCTTTCAGAGACCAGAAATGCGTGGCTTCACCTTGGCAAGTGCCACTCATGTAATTTTCGCAACAGTCTGTTCCTTTTCTTCGTTTTATGTCCAGCATCCTCAAAGGATTGCTCGCAAAGATATGAAAAACGGTATGAAAAATTCCAGAGCTTTCTTAGCAATAACAGGGTACTTTACCATTTGTTGACACCAAAACGTTGAGAGCGTTGTTCTTCTGAAGAGTTGCTGTTGAACCTGGCTCTGCTGAATTTCAATGATTTCATCGAGGTATTCATCATTGACGTCTGTTGTCTCAACACTAAACTTGAACGGCTGTCTCACCCATGCTGGATATGACTCTTGTAGGGAAGTATCCGTCGAGAGACTTTGCAAGCTCATCTCAAGTCAAGTCAAGTCAAGTTTATTGTCACTTCACAGTTTACAGTTTAGTATAAAGCAGTGATGTGAAATTCTTGTGTGCAATACCCGACGACAGACAGCAGTTATAAAATAAGATAAAATAAAAATAGATAAAAAATAGAATAAAAAATAGAATAAAGAATATAAAATCAAAATAAAAAATGCAATTTATAAAATGCAAAAATGAGCACAGAGTAAGTGTGTGAGTGCGTCTAAGTGCGTGGCAATTGCTTGCTTCAGTTCCGCGGGTACAGAAATGTCTCCGATTCCAGATACATCTTCGATCTTACTTACACAGTCGTCCAGCAGGGGAAAGTTTGCGAAGTTATCGTTCTCTGTTCGTTGTTTCCATAACGGTAGCTTTTTTTGAAAAGCCTTCAGGTTTTCTTCCGCTTCGATGATGTTGACTCCACCGCCCTGCATCTGTTGATTGAGATGATTGAGAGCTGCGAAGATATCAGCCATGTACGCTAAAATGAGAATGAACTCAGAATTTTTGAAGCAATCTGCATGACAATGTTGGTGCTCTTGCAAAAACAGGGCTGATTCCACACACACGGCAAAAACACGATTCAGCACCTGTCCCCGGGATAACCACCGAACGTTAGAATGGTACAGAAGTACCTCGAATTCAGAGCCCATTTCTTTACACAGCTCACAGAAGATGCGGTGCCTCAGAGCACTATTTCGCACATAGTTCACGCATTCCACTACAATTTTTAATACTTCTGCCAGTTTTGGAGGCTTTTTGTTGCCAACGCATGTCTGTGCAGAATACAATGCGTAACAATGATGTGTGGTGCATCGGCTTTCACTAGCGCACCAAAACCAGACTTTCTTCCCAGCATGACTGGAGCTCCATCCGAACAAACCGCAGAAACCATATCCCACGAAAGATTGTTGTCTTTGAAGAAGTCATCCACAAGTTTCTTCACATCGGCTGCCTTAGTTGTTGTTGTAAGAGGCTTACAAAATAAAAAATCTTCCTTTATCACGTTGTCTTTCACATAGCGCACGAATACAGCAAGCTGGCTTAGATTGGAAACACGTCTGTGGTCTCGTCGAGTTGAAGGCTGAATTTTGCCGGGCTTGAAATCAGATCTGCAACTACTTGAGCCAAGATGTCTTTGCTCATGTCCTCTATTCTGTCGCTGATGGTGTCATTTGAAAGAGGAATTTGGGATAACTTAACTCAGCCGCTTTTCCCAGCATGATATTCGCCATCTTCAACACAGCTGGTTTCACCAATGGTGTGTGGTTTGCCCTGCTTTGCGATCAGGTAAGCAACTTCGTACGATGCTGTGAGGATCGGTTTGTTGATGGGTACAAAGCCGAGAACAGGCAGAGTAGCCTTTTCATCGAATCTGGCTCTCTTCACCTTGAATTCAGCAAGCGTTGTGTTCTTGTATTTTCCATCTCCATGCAGCTTAAGGAAGTGTTCTCATACTTTTGCCGGTGCTAGACTAGAATTGCTCAACTTGGCATTGCAAATCATGCAGTTAGGACGCTGACTCCCATCACGTTCCGTTATACATGTACATATTCGTCCGACCACTTTCTTTTTTTGCTCGACATAGTTAGTATGAAGGGATTAAAATATTAAGAAAGAAATCACATGACGTACCATCACGACAGTCACAAGTCGACTACTGAGCGCACCAAATTCCCTGCAGCACAGATAGGCCAAGCGATGTTGCGTGATCACCTGCAGCCAATGATGGCCAAGCGGGGCGTGTCATCACGAATCATATGAGTCGGGTGTGTGTCTTGACCTCCGCCGAACCCCTGAGACTGACTCACCGAACCCCTGGGGTTCAATCGAACCCAGGTTAAAAACCACTGATCTAGAGGTATGTAAGCTGCAGTTATAATAATAATGGCGGCTTTTATATAGCGCTTTTATCCAAAGCGCTTTATATAATGGTAGCTGTAATTTCCCTGGGTTGGTAAAAGGGTCTGCATTTAACCATTCCACGTTAGCAGAGCAGTGGTGGTGTCTGTGCACCAAGCCTTGTTAATATAAATGCACAAACTTCTACCCCTTGTTTTACCGGAGCCCTGAGCTGATCTGTCTGCTGTGTGTAGAGTGAGCCCCGTTAGCTCAATAGCTCTGTTGGCAATTCCGCTGTTAAGCAATGATATGAAAATCATCACGTTCCTTAATCCATTTTCAATCCATCGTTGACGATCCGCAGTTACGCAGTTCATAAATTTTGTTTGCCAGAGACCGTACATTGGTGAGGAAAAGACTGGGTAGCCAAGGGCGATGTGGGTTAGCTCTTAGCTTAGCTCGTAGCCCGCTGCAGCTTCCTCTCCAATGTTTATGTTGTCTCCGCGGGCGATGAGTCCGGTCAGCTGGCCGTGCTGTGATGAGTTTAACCAGAGTTTCAGCGTAGAGTTGAAGATCGCATATGACAACGAAGATGAAAACATTGCCAGAATGTTGTCATCCAATTTCAAAAAGATCTTGTCTGATGTATATTATAAAAGCAAAACTGTTCTGTGAACCAACTTAGAATTGTTAGATATATTTCCACTTATTTGCAAAAACTGGTGAGACGCTAGACGTCGATGTGTACGCGCCGCCATCTTGGTTGTGTGAAATATCACAATATATTAAATATTGCAGCTTCAGAAATATTGTGTCTCAGAAATGTTTCGAGCCATACCCTGCTAGCGACAAACGCCTTGTCGCCTCCGTCTCCCACTGAAGAGTAGATCTCCTTGGCTTGGTTCTGGATCATTTTCCTTGACTCAGTTGTGTTTGTCCCACGTTGAGTAGATCCAATCCCGAAATTTCCGCCACAAACCGCAAAACAGTCTGTTGGAGCCAAAACTGTGGAGAAAAACAGGTACTGACGACCACGCCACTGTGAATATGAGCGCGGCCATGTTAAGGCCTGACACCAGCCCAAAACTGCCTGCAGATCTGGAAACACTACGCTCTTCTCTTATCGCGGATCTAAGCGCAACACTTTCCTCCTTGATAAAAAAAAAAAAAAAAGAAAAGCTCTGAGCTCGGCCCTAACTCGTCCTCTTTGGAGAAGTTCAGTAAGACGATTGACTCACATGGTCACCGCATTAACGATTTGGAGCACGACCTCTCCGACTATAGTCACAGAATTTTCACATTGGAACAGTGCACCAAAAATACTACAACACACGCCTTCTTGCTAAAGTTGAGGACTTCTCGCAGATCGGACCTGAGGATCGTCGGAATACCCTAGATCAGTGATTCCCAACCTGTGGGCCGCGGCCCTCTGGTTGGCCGCGAAGGTATTGCAAGTGGGCCGTCAAATCATTCATAAAACAGTGATTTTCGTGAGAAAAAATAATAAAAATAATGTCTTTAAATGTTTTAAAACGAAATTATTTAAAACATAAATGTTTAAAACCTCCTATAAAGTCATTTTTTCTCTATTAGGCTGGTATTAAGCATCACTTTAATAAGTCAATGATCGGAACTTTCCTATGTTGTCACGGGCCGGTCCACTTTCCTGCCGGACCACCTACCATATACTTGTTTGCTACATCATTGTTTACGAAACGTAAACTGTCTGCATCAAAATGGATAGCTGGTTAGCAACTGGAACAATTAGGAAAGAGTCAAAAGACAGAGAGTGAATCGACAAGTGATCGATCTCCCCCCCCCCCCGTCAAACGAAAAAGAACAATTTGGAGAAAGTACAGTCCTGAATACTTAAAACTTGGATTTTTTTGGACAGGTACTGAAGCCGAACCGTTACCGTTGTGTGTGGTGTGTTCTGAGACATTGTCAAATGAAGCTTTAAAGCCATCAAAACTGCACCGTCACCTCGAGACAAGACCACTTGTATTTTTTGAGGACAAGCTTCTGGAATATCAAAGCAAGACAAAAGTTATCGAGTATATGGGCAGCAAGAACACGAAGGCAGTGGAAGCATCCTATCACGTCTCCCAACTCATAGCCAAGGCGGGTAAACCGCACACCATCAGAGAGAATTTAATTCTTCCCGCAGCAAAAAAGATAGTGGGGGTGATGTTGGGAGAGAAGGCAATTCAGCCTATTAACCTCATCTCATTGTCGGATAACACCGTCAAACGCATAATTAATGACATGGCAGATAATGTGTCAGAACAGCTGATCCACAGCATTAGAGAGAGCCGTGTGTTTGATGAATCAACAGACATTGCAAATCGATCCAACCTGCTTGCTTCTGTGCGTTATGAGAACAACGGCGAGATCAAAGAGGAGTTTTTATTTTGTAGATCTCTGCTCACACGCTCAACTGCTGAGGCAATTTTTGACTTTCTGAACACTTTCATTGTTTCCAACGAGATTGATTGGTCCAAATGTGTCGGAGTGAGCACTGATGGAGCCCGTGCGATGCTGGGGCAGCACAGCGGAGTTGTCAGGCGTGTGAAAGCGGTGGCTCCACACGTAGCCTCTGTCCACTGCATTGTACACCGTGAAGCACTGGCTACAAAGAAAAGGCCCCCAGATCTAAAGACTGTTAGATCTGGAAGAGGCGGTCAAAGCAGTCAACTTCATCAAGAGCCGTCCCCTGCAAACACGTATATTTGCAGTGTTATGTGGAGAGATGGGCAGTGAACATCACCACTGGCTCTCTCGCGGGAAGCTACTGACGCGCCTGTTTGAGTTACGTGATGAGGTGCGGGTGTTTTTTCTTGGCACAAAGTTTGAACTCGCACATCGCTTCAGTGATTTTGAGTGGTTGGCTAAATTGGGTTCCCTGGCCGATATTTTCAGCCACTTAAATGGACTTAACCTCAGTCTCCAAGGAACAGCGGTGAACATGTTCAATGTCCAGAATAAAGTCGAAGCAACCATAAAAAAACTGGAGCTGTGGGCAAAGCGAGTTGACCAGTCAAACTATGACTCATTTGAAAACCTGTCCGATTTTCTGACAAAGGAAGAGATTCAGCTTCCCATCACCATGACCAACGCTGTCAAAGAGCACCTGCAAAGTTTGAAGACACAGCTGCGCAACCACTTCCCCATCCCAGATGTGCAGCGCAGTTGGATCGAAAACCCATTGGCCAGCCACAGTGACGAGGCCCTCGCGGCCCTGAGCGCAAAACAGCAAGATAGTTTTGTGGATCTCTCTTCCGACACCGCGCTGAAACTGGTCTTCTCACAGAAGCACCTGACAAACTTCTGGCTTCATGTTGCTTCAGAGTATCCTGATCTGTCCAATAGAGCTGTGAGATTTCTGATGCCTTTCCCGACGACATACCTCTGTGAGACTGGATTTTCTGCGCTCGTCGCATTAAAAACGACCTACAGAAATAAACTGAATGTTGAGCCAGATCTTCGACTGAGACTGTCATCCATTGTGCCAGACATTAAGCATTTGGTGGCCGCTATGCAACATCAGCCGTCTCATTAGGTGAGCTAACATATTGTGGCCTATTGTTGTATATGTGTTTATATCGTTTTATAAAAAGCCATAAAAAAGAGTGCAATGTTTTAATTTTGTTGCAACTATTGCTTTTTTCTTGTATTTAAGTTTCATCTGGCTCGGTTGAATTCATTTAATGCACTTGTTTTGGCATGTTTTGATATGTGGGTTTTGGTTGGATTGCTCCATTGTTGAATGATACCCTTATTTAATTTGTAATTTATTATTCGTTAATTAGCCTATTGCAGACAGGGGTTATTTCAGGGGGTATTCATCTTCCAGGACCACACCGCCAATACTGCCCGCAAGAGGTCCGCATTCAACGCTGTAAAGACGAAGCTCCACAAGAAGAATGCGAAATTTGAGATTCAGATGGCCGCTGTCCGCCTTTGAGTTCTGCATGACGGCACACGACTCGCCAGAACCAACCCAAACCTTACGATCACCACTTCACATGTGGACACATGCCGTTATAACATTTACAGTCTGCCTGGTGAGTTGTGTGCTGAACTACTTGAAATTAATTTGTGTTTCAAATTAATTTGTTAGTTTGTGAACTCTAGTGAGTCAGAGATAGTGCTACACTGACGGGAATTCTCTGTGGTGCGTACTATAGGAAAGAATATGCACTGTTCTAGGTATATTTGTTTAAAGTGCCTATAACCCACATCTGTAGATTTCACTGTGTGGTGTGCTTACATGTGTTGGGAACCCATATGGATCGTGTCTGGGCCATGCTAACGACAGTAGCATTATGGCATTATGCCAGATATATATATTTTTTATATTTATTTTATTCTGCAGTCGACATATTGCTGCATTTGAATATTAATCCATCACTACTGTACTAAAATAACTTATTTTTGTTTTAATACTTCAGTTTTGTTTTTTACTTGGACCTTTCATTTAATATTCACTTAGTGGTGTCTGGCCTGCTAACTGCAGTTTATGACAGCAGGCCGCTTATATTATATTGCAGGGTTACTAGCAATGAAGATATATTAATGTGTTTATTTACCTGTTTTTCCCTCTCTTGTTGCCTGTTCTTACAATATGGCCGAGGATAACCCAGTATGTTTATTGTTGGGGAGCCTCCGTGGCTTCCTCATGATTGTTTTGGGGGTGATCTTAACACTGTTATTAACCTAACATTGGATAGGTCAAGCTCTAGGACTACAACTCAATCTGCTATGTCCAGGGCTTGTTCACTGTTTATGGATCAGAATGGATATGCAGACTCCTAGAGATTTAACAAATGCAAAAGTCTTCATTTTTTTCTCACGCTCATCTCTCCTTTTCCTGCATAGATTACTTTATATAGACAAACTTCTTCCGGTTGTAGTCGCCTCGGATAATCTAGCAATTATTTCTGATCATGCTCCATTAACATCTCTTTCACCATTCCTTAAAGAGACCCTCCCCAGTGGAGGCTTAACTCTCTGCTTTTGTCAGACCAAGTGTTTTGCAACCATATAACTGCCTCCATGGACACATTTATCAACAAATGTGATTTAGTCTCACACTCATTACTATGGGAGACTGAAGGCAGTTCTGAGAGGGCAAATTATTTAATTTTCCGCATATAAAAAGAAAGCACAGAAAACAGCAATAACTGACCTGACGAACTCTCTTCTTGATCTTGATACTCTACTAATCCCACTCCAGAATTATATAAAAAACAACTAAACCTACAGGCTGAAACCTAATTAGCTGTCTATGAGGAAGGCTGAGCAACTACTACTACGAACACGGGGTGGCTATAGGAATATGGTGATAAAGCAAGGAGGTTACTGGCACATCAGGTGAAACAAAAAGAAGCTTCCCGCCTGATTCCCCAGATTTGAGATTCCTCAAACTATTTACTGTCTAACCCCTCTATCAATTTGGCTTTCAAATCTTTCTATTCTTGTCTGTATCAATCAGAAATGGCAGACACCACAGACGTAGATACATATTTCCACAATTTAGACCTCCCATCTATCAGTCCAGAAACTGCAAAGACACTTGATGTCTGTTGTAGGTCTGGAAGAAATAGTTACGTCTATCAAGGCGATGTAGAACTGTAAAGCACCCGGACCAGATGGATATCCTTCTGAATCTTTCAAGAAGTTCTGTGGAGTTTTAGCCCCCTTACTTTTAAATGTCCATGGAGCAAGGCTCTCTGCCAACCACTTTAACACAGGCTTCATCTCTTTGTTACCTAAAAAAGGGAAAGATCCCACGCATTGTGCTTCTTACCGTCCAATTTCTTTACTTCATGTCTGTTAAATTCTGCCAAAGTATTATTAAAGCCTGAAGTTGCAATCTCTTTAGATGCAGAGAAAGCTTTTGACCGCGTTGAATGGAGATATTTATTCACCGTATTACAGAAATTAGGTTTTGGTGATTAATTGAGTGATTGGGTTGGCCTGCTGTACTCTTCCCCTGAAACGTGTATCTGCACCAATTACCGGCGGTCATCCCACCTAGGGACGATTCCCCTGGAGCACTGCTCTGCCAATCCTAGGAACCTTTTTGCCCCATATTAAGGATGTGATAGGGTTGTTTATGGAAAAATAATAATTTAGGCAAGGTTTTTTGCAAAAGTTTTCCAAATAAAAAAAACTCAAATACATTCTGTGTCCTGGTGGTCTTATAATAAACATGTTGTATTGTAATTGTAATGTTTTTTACTACTTCCATAAATCATCCGCAAAGTGTTCTTTTGTTGGGGATTTTGTGAGTGGTGATGTAGATTTCCCTTTCCTGGTGTTTTTTTTGGGGGTGATTTAGGTTTCACTTCCTTATCGGCCGTCCCAAGATAAGGAAACCAAAAAATAATTGGTTCTTATTTGTATTGGGAATGTGGAATCCCATATATTCCCCTTAATTCCCATGAAAAGTTTCCAACTTCAAAAGATTCCCGGAATTTGCAACCCTACTATTTAGCGGACTCTTCTATCCAAATCAACCTGCTTTGGAATCTGAAACGGGTAGCAGGGCATCTCGCTACCTACAGATATAAAAAATCTTTGGTCTGTGAGTCACCAGAAACTTAACTTAAACTGACTTAAGTGAAATCCCTTTTTTTATTTTTTTTTATCCCCTGAACAGCCGTCAGACGGTGGAGCTACTTTGTCGGGGAGCAGCTGCTGGTCTACGACGTCCTGAAGTACCGCTGGTGTGAGAACGTCCGCCGCTTCCACAAGAGCAACAACATCATGTAAGCCTTGTGGACCGCGGTGAAACTCTGGTGACTTGAGGACCCGGTCAAGTAAAAAAAAAATGTCAAGGTGGTTAGGTGCTAGAGAGGGAAACTCAGGCACTAGATTCAGGCTTTAATTAAGATTGAAAAATGTAGTGCTGGGGTTTAGTTTGGTCTTAGGTTAGGGTTAACCCTCGTGCTGGGGTTTGGTGTTGGGGTTAGGGTGCTGGGCTTTGGTGTGCTTTAAGGTCCAGCGTTTGGACACGAATGGCGGCAAGGCTTTACGGGGAATAAAAAACAGTGTGACTCCTGGACCCTCTCTCTTGTGTGGGTTCTTGCAGGATTCTGGTGGACCTGAAGGAGGAGACCTGGTACCAGAAGTGCCACGACCCGGGGTGCAGGACCTTCCGATCGTCCAGTAAAGTGTTGTCACTCAGAATGGTGTTCCTCATAGGGTAGAACGGTGTCCCTCCTGGTGTAGAACGGTGTCCCTCCTGGTGTGTCCCTGCTACTCGTGGGCGATTTGTGTTTTTCTATATTACGGTGACACCCTGGATTATTCCCTTGATTAGATTAAATTCAAATTTATTGTCAAGTACAGTACAGCAAAAACTATTTGGCGTCTAACCAGAGTGCAAATGTTACAGTGAAGTTATTGGTTGAATCTTTATTATATTTTCTCTTATGTCATTGCGTGACAATTTTATATATAATATAACAGCCTCTGTCCTGTTGCAGGTTACCCTCTGCCTCCGCAGATCTGCCTCAGCTACCTCATGAAAATGGTGACTTTTCAAACATTACCGGGAATTAGCTTGAGAAACTGAATATTATTTATGAATTCAATATTGTAACACCCATTGACTGGTTCAAGTGTATCAGACCTGACCCCCATCTCTTCACCACCAGGAGGAGGAGGAAGAGGAGAAGGAGGAGGGGAGGTACGGGATGGACCCTGCCGGTAAAATCGGGTGGTGGAGGGAAGGAGCTTCAGGGACGAACGGCCCTCATCCTCAGCTCCGGATGGGGCTGGACGACCGGGCCTCCTACGCGGACGAGGCCCTGGAGGACTTTGAGATAGACCCAGAGTTTTCAGATGCCACTTCCTCCGACTCCCTCCAGGCGGCCTCTGACCAGGCCCTGCTGGAACTCATGACAGATTTTGAATAGTGTTGAATTTAATAATTTTTTAAATATATAGATATATATAGAGATATATCTATATCTATAGATATATATCTATATATCTAGCTATATCTATAGATAGATATATACGTACATATATAGGTTAGGGTTAACCCTCGTGCTGGGGTTTGGTATCAGGGTGCTGGGCTTTGGTGTTGGGGTTAAGTACTATCTATATTTCTATAGATATATCTATACAGATATCTATATAGTTATATATCAGTGGTGAAGTGTCAGGGCCTTCAAGGTATTCAGAGAAGACCCTGGAACCCTCAGATGAAACAAATCAAATCGAATTAATTGTATTAATACAATTTAAATAAAATTTATAAATGAGAATCGTATCTGTTATCTGTTATATTACAGTTACGTTGATTTGTTTGTCTTTCTCGGTCTATGCATGACCTGTTTGAGTGGTTTTGTGTTAGAAAAACAATGCAACCAATCAGATATTTTTCTGGGTTGCTGGGAAGAATATCCTTCAACCAAAGTACTCGCGAATGCTTTGGCCCTTAAACTGAATGAGAGCGTACGTTTGGATTGACAATTTGATCAACCAATCATATATTGGTTTGTAGCCAATGGGTGTATTCTTTCAGATTTCCCCACCGGTCCATAGTATGCTAGAAGGTCCATTTAGTTCACTGGCTTGAGACAGGATCTAGCTTAGTGCTACATTGGTTTTTTTCTACGTAGGGTTTTTACATCGAAATGGCAACAGGTGAAGATGATGTTGCGGAATTGTTGTTAGTACCCTTTTCAAGACGACCATTTAGTGTAAAGATGGACATAGTTTTAACGATCCCCATCACCACTGCATCTGTGGAAAGGACATTTAACGCCCTCAAACGGATACAAACATATGGAGGAACAGAACAGGACGCTCAAATATGTGTACTCTAACAGCAACAATAACAAGCGTGGTAAACAGAGCAATCCAAATGAACCGGAAGTGGAAAGTCGTCCAAACTGTAAACAATGCAAGAATTATTTGGGATCCTAAGGTAAAACCAAAGGGTATGTTAGGTGGACACCTAAATATACGAAGCTTAAAATCTTGTCTAAAAATTGACCAGATAAAGAATATGTTACTAGAGTCTAATTTAGATTACCTCGGTTTAACAGAAACTTGGCTTACGGACAACTCCCCATCTGCTGCCGTACAACTTCCGGGTTATAATAGCTACAGGAGGGACAGAATGCATACTAAAGGGGGCGGTGTTCTAATTTTCGTGAGAGACACCATCCGTTGCAATGAGATTTTATGGCAAGACCCAATCGAACTAGAATGTGTAGGCCTAAATATGATCCTGTCGCCTCAGATGTCCTTTACTTTAATAGTAATTTATCGACCACCGTCCTCAAATGTTAGCTTCTATGATCAATTCAAGAAGGTTTTATGTCAATGTGATTTTAAGAAAGAGGTAGTGGTAATGGGTGACTTGAATTTGAATTGGGAAGATAAGTCATCAAGGAAGAAGCTTAAGCAAATTACTGATAGTTTTAATTTGACTCAAATCATTAAAGGCCCAACGCGAATAACAAACAGCACCAGTACCCAGCTTGACCTAATTTTAACAAATAGACCTGAAAGGATTACAAAATCATACAATATGGTAACAGGGCTGTCGGACCACAATACGGTGCTGGTATCTAGAAAACTAACTGGCAAACGGTTCACTGCGTATGCAGGTAATAAAGAATCCTTTGGCATCCCAAAAAACAAGCAAGAAGACTTCAGATCTACTATACAAAACTTAGATTGGGAAGATATAGTACTTGAAAATGATTTGGAAGTAACCAGTCAAAACTTTACGGGAAAACTGCAGGCCACAATCAATGAATTTTAAATCATGATTAAACATAAAAATAAGAAACAGACTCTCCCCTGGATGAACGGACATGTCAGAAATGTAATGAAGCAGCGGGACAGTGCCTTAAAAACTGCCATAAAATCAAAGATGTCCCATGATAGACATATATTTGCAAGGCTAAGAAACAAGGCAACAAGGGAACTGAGAAAAGCAAAAGCAGACTTCTTTATCACAATCATTGAAAAAGCTCAGGGCAACTCAAAAGCTATATGGAGCCAAATAAA
>CM051019.1:0-22500 GCA_027704905.1 Muraenolepis orangiensis
ATATGGATGTATTGGTATCCTATATGGATGTATTGGTATCCTATATGGATGTATTGATATCCTATATGGATGTATTGGTATCCTATATGGATGTATTGATATCCTATATGGATGTATTGGTATCCTATATGGATGTATTGATATCCTATATGGATGTATTGGTATCCTATATGGATGTATTGGTATCCTATATGGATGTATTGATATCCTATATGGATGTATTGATATCCTATATGGATGTATTGATATCCTATATGGATGTATTGGTATCCTATATGGATGTATTGGTATCCTATATGGATGTATTGATATCCTATATGGATGTATTGGTATCCTATATGGATGTATTGATATCCTATATGGATGTATTGATATCCTATATGGATGTATTGGTATCCTATATGGATGTATTAATATCCTATATGGATGTATTGATATCCTATATGGATGTATTGATATCCTATATGGATGTATTGAGAGCAGCCTCACCGTGCTGAAGTTGGGGAAGAGGTGGAGGGGGCCAGTGGAGCCATTGACCCCAAGGGGCAGGAAGTGCTTGAGGCTGAGCTGAGGAGGGTTCTGGGACGGGAGGGGCCGTCCGGGGAGGGCCAGCGAGGCCAGGAGAGGGTGGGGCTGGCCTCTGGTCAGAGCCCCTGGACAGAGAGAAGGGCACCATGTCAGCATACAGGGTCCGCTAAGGGTAGGACCCAGGTTTGTCCAGTACAATCAATACAATACAATCACCTGCCAGAGGAACTGGGGGATTCACAATCTGAAAATATTGTTAAACAGCATCTTATGAAAGCTATGTTTTTAGTTTAGCGTTGTGCTATCACTTATAACCCACGCACGCTCATTTAAGATATAAGGAAGGAGCGCTTCATAGGTGTGCTGCCAGAACATTAATTTATAATAAGCAGGAAGGACTCGGCCTGCAACTCTTAATTGGTCTTGGATTTGCGTTTTGGTTTTGGAAAAATTCAACCAATTCTGCACTTTTGTGGCGGAATCGGAGTTGTTCCTGTTGAGTTGTTTTCCTTGCAAAGTACTTTGTATTGTTGCACGAAATGCCTTTAGATGAGTATAGCCTTTGGTCCTCTACCCTCATCCTCTTCACCTCGATACTATCTCCATGGTCATGATATGACATGGTCAATATTTACATTTGTAAACACAGTTCTCTTAATGGATCCAGACTAGTCAATTACATTAATATTATTATCAATATATTTGTTTTGTTTTGGATAAAAGTTTGATACTTTTAGTTATCCAACAGGGGAACAACTTCACCAACCATCCAAGCATTAGCCTGGTTCTCCCAGTCTATCTTGCAATATATTTTCAGTTCCTACTTATTTCTTGTAAAGAAATACCTTCTCTTGTAAAGAAATAGTAATTTCCATGCGAGGGCTGGATCCTGCCAAGCTAACCAAGCATATACGTCCAAAATGAATGTCTACATAACATGTTTGATGATGATGATGATGATGAAGATGCACCCATTTATCACATAATCCAGCAAACTTTCCTCTCACATTATTATACACTTGGATTAAAAAGTGAAACTCCATTAGAACGTAATCTTCTAAATGCAGAGAACATTTTGGGTCAAAGAAGGAGCTTGTCTTCCCGAGATGCGGTTGAATCCATCTTGATTTTTTTTCTCTCTCTTTTTATATACTTGTTACGTGTCTAATCTGAAAGGACCTTGAAGGACAACGACGAGGCTAAAGAACGACAGTTGGAAAAAAGGGGGGAAAAGGCGGGCAAAGTAAAGCCCCCAGCCGCAGAGAGAAGCAGTGGTTTGATTCCCAGCGGTTAGGATTAATCTGGCCGTAAGCGTGACTGTTGAATCAGATCCCAGCGTTTAGTCACGGCTGCCCGGCTGAGGGGCGGCTCGTCGGATGGGTTTTTAAAAATGAGCAAACTGTCATGGCGGATAATCATTTGCACACTATCACGTCACGGGGAGACTAAGCCTTTTGAAGGGCGCTTCCCCGCTTTAAATGACCACGCTGTTGACAGTTAGGATCTGTGAGTCCCAGCAGCTGCACTAGAGGGTTCAATAGATGGATTACAATCACATCACTACTGCAATACTGGCAACTACTGCCACTGCAATACTGAGTCACAACATCCATTTTAATCAAACAAACAAAAAACACCTCTGGCCACAGGCATGTTTGTTATAGATGAGGAGTGTTCACAAGTGTTCTTTCACAGTAGGCAGGAATTACAAATAAGAGTCAGAGAAATTACAGTACTATACATGTTTCCTAGGTGACACTGGTGGTTGTTAAGGGAGACTGGTTCGTTACTAGGTGACACTATCTGTTTCCTAGGTGACACTGGCTGGTTGTTAGGGGAGACTGGTTGGTTACTAGGGGATTCTATCTGTTTCCTAGATGACACTGGCTGGTAGTTAGGAGAGAATGGTTGGTTACTATGTGACACTTTCTGTTTCCTAGGTGACACTGGCTAGTTGTTAGGGGAGACTGGTTGGTTACAAGGTGACAGTATGTGTTTCCTAGGTGATATGTGTTATACAGTTCATATGTTCATATGTGCACCTACAACACAAAACCATTTCCTCTGAAACAGAGATGTCTCGAAGATACATAACACACTCCTCTCTCATCCCTCCTTGATCCAGTTCCTCCCTAAGGTGTCATTTCATTGGCTGTTTTTGTCACCAGAAACATGCATATTTAAAAAGCAGCAGCAGACACAATCACATTTCCAACGCATTTCCGTTTCAACAAGCATGTCAACAAGCATGTCACAAGCTGTCAACAGCATGTCAACAAGCATGTCAACAGCATGTCACAGCTGTCAACAAGCATGTCAACAAGCATGTCAACAAGCATGTCAACAAGCATGTCAACAAGCATGTCAACAAGCATGTCAACCAAACAAGAAAGAAACTAAAGCTTTGCCAGAGATGTTTATTCCAGGATGACCGTTGGACTCAACCTCACAGCAACAGCACAGGAAAATAAAATAAAATGGTTTATTTGATGGACGACGGACACGCCAGCGAAGGGAAGGATTTTGTGGCGGGAAATCACAGCAGGCCTGCTTCATGTTTTAATACCCGTAATACCCGACATTTAGTCTCTTTTCCCTCATTTTTGTTGGACATTTTACATTTTTGCCTTTCAATCAAAACCAAGCAGCATGCCAGCACCTTGTTTTAATTTGTTCTTCTTTCTACATTCCAAGATTGTGTAAAAGCAGAAACAGGACAGTTGGCTGGACGGTTTCAGCAGACCTTAAAGCCAGTCTTTATTTGAGACAGAGGCTTTTTCCCAGGTCAAACTGAAATCAGTACTCTAGTAGGGATTGGACAATGGACAATAATTGCATGAACATTTAACAGTATTCAATCAAAACATATGAATGATGAATGATGAATGTTCAGCCATTCACCCTAACACACCAACACTGCATCAGGCTAGAATTCTATGGAATATAATTGTGATTATATGGTTCTGATAGTTGTGATTTTGTACATCTTGATTATACAACAGTGTCAAGGTTTTAAAATTATCCAGAGGAAAAGTCTGCAAGTATCCTTTGCTAAACCGATCTGCATCAACAATTTTAATGAATGAGAGCGGTGATTACCAAATATTATGTTAACATCAATAATAGTACACCATTGATATTCCTCAGTAGACTTTCCAGTCGACTTGCAGAATTACACCACTTAAAGCTTCATCCTAATTGTCTTATGAAGAGTAAAACTTTGGTTTATAGACAGCTCATTAAAATCTCTTTTAAGCAGCCTGCCTTCTGACGGTAAATTCATGAAAAAAAGGATTTCAGACTATTAGACGTGTGTGTAGAAGTCTGTGTTGAGTCCTTGTGTGCAATTTGAACCATTTTAACAAAACATCTTGAATGTATGACAGATGGACAGAAACCGAAAGACAAGTTCAACAACAACTGAACAAACGGTCCTCCGTCTCCCTGGTACGTTGTGAGAACCTCGTTCCCACATGAGGTAAAGTGTTCCTCCCTCCTTTTGTTAATGTGTGTTAACGTTTTTTTCATTAATCATCTCTTGTTTTTTGGCTATGCCAGAGAGCAGCCAGGAGGCGGGCCCTATGATTGGCTGTCCCTGATTGGCTGTCAGACATAGCTGGTCTCCTGAGGTCAAACACATGGTGTTTAGGAGAAGAGCAAGATGCCTTAACCCCTTAACTGCTCCTCAATGACCTGTCTCAAAGTACCTTTTGATAAAGCAAATGTAGAACATAGTAGGCTGAAATCATGGATTTACAATATGAAATAAAATACAATTTCATAGTGTAATATATATATATATATATATACCTGTGTATATATATTTCATTAATTATTTATATTTATATTTTTTATTTATATACATATATCAGTGTATCAGTGTATATACACATTTTATTAAATATAAATTGTAAGCTCTGCGGCTTGTGTACATAAACATATATATGGTTGTAAGCCAACAGTGTGAGGGTGTGACTACCATGTGGCTACCGAAGCTTCCATCATACACGCTGTGGAGTTTTAGTTTGAGAGGTTCTTCAACAAGGCCTACATTGTTCTTGTTATGTATGTGGTGGTGCAGTGTGGGATGGTAGCATATCATCCTTCTAATGATGATCAAATAAATATAAAATAAATAAATAAATAACGAAACACACAGTGGAGAACTCTAGGCCTGCTCTGCGAGTCAGGGCGATGTGACACAAAAACACACACACACTTATTGTATTTAGCTGTATATTATAGCCAATTGTAAAAAGAGACAGCCTTTTAAATTAAGAGACATTGAATATATATGGCTATTTCTTTTTGCTTTTTTAGTATGTTGGAAAGAGAACATTTATTTCAGATTAGTCTTGTTTTAAAGAGGAGCATTTCCCATTCAACAATGTTCCAACGATGTCCTTGATATAAATAAACAAATGTATTGAATATCAATATCAGTGAAATACGTCCAGTCTTTAGAACAAGATCAATCTGAAAGAAATCCATTCCCCAAGCGATGGGGGTGTCGGCTCAGAGGACCTCGCAGCGTGGCTGTACGTTCCAAACACTGGTAGTGGACAGTCTTTTGTCCCGTGACAGGTTTTTACGCCCGACCGGGGTGGATCTACGGTTCCATTATCATCGTCCGTTCATGCGTTGGCCCTCCACTATGATGATTATTCAGTATTTACTATTTAATCAGTGACCTGGTCTTTTACAATTTCATTAACTCCAAGTTCATATATTCCACTTCCAAAGAAAAACAAATAAACGATAAAGACACACATGCGTACACATTAAAACACACTGTAAACACGGCACTCGGAACGCATCAGGGTGGAACGGATAAATTATGACCGTCTGTGCGGTTCAGCCAAATCTCTGAGCATGAAATGAGCAGCCTGGGGTGCCGCACCACATTTCAGAAACACAAACTGTACCACACACACAATAACACAGAGCCCTTACAGACCAACCTGGCCCCCAAAACACCATCCATACTTGAATGGACTCCACAGGAACCCAAGTCACTGTTGTAAATATGGGATCAAACCGTCTGCTTGTGTTTGTGATAAGAATAATTGTAATAAGTGTTTGTCAGAATAAACCAATATTAACAATATTAACGTACTATTTTAGCTTTTTATAAACCCAAAACAACAATCATGATACTACTACAGCTACAGCTATTATTACTATTATTATCATTATTACCTCCACCATCGAAGATGGAGCGGAGGTTATTTTTCCCTCCGTTAGTTTGTTTATCTGTGAACAAGATAACTCAAAAAGTTATATACAGAATTGGACCAAAATTGGTGGTTAGATTACTTATGGGCAAAGGAACAGTTTATTTGAGTTTGGATCCGAATCCGGATCCAGGAAACTTTTGAAGGATTTTTTTAGCATTGAGAGAAAAGGCCGAAAGAATCACATATTGTGTAAAAATGTACAAAGTTACTAACATATTTGCATACAACCTGGTGAGGGTTTAGGTGGAATACATTTTTGGAAGGATTCTCTTGCTTTAGAGGGATTGTTTAGCCACAGAAATAGGGCAACAGGGACTTTATGGTGTGGCGGAGGTATGCACTCTACTGAGGGCCTTCTAGTTATTAGCTGAAATAATAACAATATTTAGATGTTCCAACATATTCATGTTCTGTCTCCGACTTCTCTTCTGTATTCGAATGTATCGTCTCACACAGCTCCATGTTGAAGCATACTGAATGGAACAGAAGAAAGTGTTTCTATGCTCTGTGATTGCTGTACTTTGCCGGCCCTTATTGTGGTGGCGGTGTCATGGCAACGTCAACGATCAGCTCCAACCTCCCTCATACAGCATGTATCCCTCCCAGCAGCGAGCCTAGTTATTGATCCATATAGAATATATGGATCAATAAATAAATATACCGCAAAACGCATGTGTTCGGATTCCTATATGCACTCTGGTTGGTTGGTGTGTGGTCAATCTCAAATCAAATCTATGACATACAAACCAGCACCTGATCTGCTTATGGTTGAATTATACACACACACACACACACACACTTACACAGACACACACTGGGCACACTGCCAGTGTGTGTCTGTGCAGGCAGTGTATGAATCAGGCTAATCAGTGGCATGCTGTGGTGGTCTGAAGCAGCAGGGGGTTTGATCCAGGGACCGGGTCTACACCCCCCCCCCCCCCCCCCCCAGCTAACGTCAGCACCCAGACTATCTCAGAGGATCCAGACGATCATGGACATACATCTGACCACACGCAGCATCACAGCTAGGTTGACAACAAGTGAAACAGACCTATCCATTTTGGACAGGATATAGCACTTTCTTTGGTCCACTTATCAACTCTCACTTTGCACCAAACTCTGGTTAAATATAATGCATTACTCCACAAACCGCCACCCGCACCCTCAGACCTGCCAACAGCTTGCTCCTCAGGGCCCCAGTGCTAAGCTCCTCAGGGCCCCAGTGCTAAGCTCCTCAGGGCCCCAGTGCTAAGCTCCTCAGGGCCCCAGTGCTAAGCTCCTCAGGGCCCCAGTGCTAAGCTCCTCAGGCCCAGTGCTAAGCTCCTCAGGGCCCCAGTGCTAAGCTCCTCAGGGCCCAGTGCTAGCTCCTCAGGGCCCCAGTGCTAAGCTCTGCACCATGGGGGGCCTGTGCAATAGCCTTCCCAATCATATAAGGCCACCACAGACCCTGGCCTCTTTTAAGACAGGCCTAAACCTAACCTATTTAGGAAGGCCTTTTTATGTTAATATAAGTGCTCACTATTCTTAGTAATTGTATTGTATTTTATTGTGCAATATAAATCAAATGCATTTTTATTATTATTATTATGCAACATCTATTTCAGTGAACTAGGAGGAAGAGGAGGAGGAGGACGAGCAGCAGGAATAGGAAGAGAAGAAGAGTGTCTGACCTAGATGGACACTTTCCACTAGAAACACAAATCTGATCTTGGCTGAAGAGGTATGTTAGATAATCAATAATCACTCATCGCAGGACCAAGGATTCATTACATCAAAGTTGTAGTCTAATTAAATGGACTCACTCTTACTCATGAGATCGTTAAGGTTGTCGTTATAACGCTAATGATGGACCAACAGCAATCAATTACAAGCCACACGGAAACTCCGACATCATAAGTGGGCGTGTCCTCCCAGGTGCAGGACCAAGCCTGTACCAGCTGGTAGGCTGACCTATCCCAATCACCTGGGCGAACTGGATCTCACAGAGAACCAGGGTTCAGTGTGACATCACGGCGGAGGGGGGGCCAGAGCTTCAAATATCTGGTCTCAAACGGCTTGTCTTTGATCTCGAACCACTCCTTTTGATCTCTAATCACTCGCTTTGACCTCTAATCGCTCCCTCAAATATATCAAACCCACCCTTTGAAGACGGAAGGCTCTGCAGGGACTCCGATGCCATACACCTCTTAGTGTTGTAGCCGGTCAAGACTCCAGCACAGCACACCTCATGGTGTTGTAGTCCTTCTCTGCGCCAAAACCACACATACTCCAAAGGGTTCTAGTTTTCTGCTGTGACTCACAACACAACGCATGCTTTAGAGGGCTCTACTATGTAAAGACTCCAATACCACACACACACCCACACACACACACACACACACACATGCTTTAGAGGGCTCTACTATGTAAAGACTCCAATACCACACACACACCCACACACCCACACACACACATGCTTTAGAGGGCTCTACTATGTAAAGACTCCAATACCACACACACACCCACACACCCACACACACACATGCTTTAGAGGGCTCTACTATGTAAAGACTCCAATACCACACACACACCCACACACACACACACATGCTTTAGAGGGCTCTACTATGTAAAGACTCCAATACCACACACACACCCACACACACACACACACATGCTTTAGAGGGCTCTACTATGTAAAGACTCCAATACCACACACACACCCACACACCCACACACACACATGCTTTAGAGGGCTCTACTATGTAAAGACTCCAATACCACACACACACACACCACACACACACACATGCTTTAGAGGGCTCTACTATGTAAAGACTCCAATACCACACACACACCCACACACACACACACATGCTTTAGAGGGCTCTACTATGTAAAGACTCCAATACCACACACACACCCACACACACACACACACATGCTTTAGAGGGCTCTACTATGTAAAGACTCCAATACCACACACACACCCACACACACACACACACATGCTTTAGAGGGCTCTACTATGTAAAGACTCCAATACCACACACACACCCACACACACACACACATGCTTTAGGCTTTTCTAATCCATTGACATTCCAATTCCATACATGCTTTTTTCAGAATGTAATGTATGACGGTACAGGGGGTGTTCATGTATCTATTTAGAGTGTGTGTGTGTGTAAATACCTCTCCATCTATGCATGTTCATACATATGAGGATTAGCACCTGAAAACCACACTAGCAAAGCAAGCTAACAAAGTTGTAAATGACAACCAACCAAACCGCGAGGGCAAAGCGTCTTTAAATACCACCCCACCCCGGCAGCCTGCCTCTCTCCCCCGCAGGTGGAAAACCAATCAGCTAAAGCGGGACCCGGTGAAAACCCCCTCTGAGCCTTTGTGTTTAACAGCCTCCAATTATGGCCGCTAATCAGGGCACATTTCTCAGGGGAGAGGGACACATAATTGCCGCTCATCTGCGCGGTGATATCAGCCCCCTTCTTCTTCTGCGGATTTAAAATGACTCGCCGTGTCTCTGCACAGACAGACATCCCCCCCCCTTTCTCCCCTCTCTCCCGCACTTAACATAATCAAAAGGGGCCAATTAAAGTAACAAATAGACATGGGGAGCGTCTGGGATGATTTGAATTTGAAAGGCAGACTGCTATTTTGAAAAGCAGACTATAGCTTTGGGAGGCAGACTGTTGTTTTTGAACAACTAGGATGCTATTTTGAAGAGCAGACGTTGGCATGGCGAACTAGCCATATTATACACTGTTTCGACTCATACATGCTGAGGAATTTAAATAAACACACAAGTTATCTACAGAAGAAAACAAAAGCACAAAAACGATGTACAAATGGAAAAAAAAAATCACATCGCAAAAAAGCCCCATAAAAAATAAGGCAATTAGGCAATTCTAAGCGATCAATTAAGTGTAAAAATCGAGAAAAAAGTAGCTAGAGGGACTCAAACCAGGCAACCATGGCATTTGATAAATAATAAATAAAGTGTCAGAAAAAGATCAATTCTAACTCTTCTTGAAACGGTAGTCGGAATGGAAACCAAGACAGAGAAGCAGAGACACATATGCACGCACACACACACACACACACACACACACACACACACACACACACACACACACACACACACACACACACACACACACACACACACACACACACACACACACACACACACGCACACAGGCACCGAATGTCAGCGCACATCTCCATGTCAACATAAGGTCTTACCTGTAAGCATGTCCAGGTGGGTATTAGGTGAGTGCTAGTGCCTGCTAGGTGTAAAGTTCTCCTCGCTGTGTTGCTATATGTCCCATGAGAGAAGATCTACTCACACCAGCAGAGAGAGAGAGTGAACTGAACAACCAACCACTGAACGCCATGTTCTGTCCTCTAGAACTCTCACTGGCTCTCTCTCTCTCTCTCTCCTTGCTTTATCAGTTTATGTGACTCTCTCTGTCTCTCTCTCTCGCTCTCTCTCTCTCTCTCGCTCTCTCGCTCTCTCTCTCGCTCTCTCTCGCTCTCTCTCTCGCTCTCTCTCTCTCGCTCTCTCGCTCTCTCTCTCGCTCTCTCTCGCTCTCTCTCTCTCTCGCTCTCTCGCTCTCTCTCTCGCTCTCTCTCGCTCTCTCTCTGTGAATCGGAACGTCGGGCAATGACGCCTCATCTCAGCTGTAATCTGATTGACCGATTAAACGATGTACAGTATACACACGGTTCAATTAAAACACCACGCTCAGTTGAACAGCTATAATCAGCCATGTGTGTGTGTGTGTGTGTGTGTGTGGGGGGGGGGGGTGATGATGGTGATGGTGGGGACGATGATGAGGAGCAGAGTGATGAGAGGAATGTGTAAGAGCAAGATGGAGAGATGGGTAAGAAAGAGAGAGGCAAGCGTGGGAAACGTTAAGAGAAAAGTTACAGAGGTGATTGTAGTTACGAGTGTGGTATTGTGTTTAGTTTTTCATAGTAATACGTATTTTCCGTTTTGTTTCTTTACTTTATTTTGTTTTTTGATTGTATTTCTCTCCAAGGACTCTACATACTCTAACATAGCTGTAACCTACAGCTGTCCAGGCTGCATTTCTCGGCTGCTACGACATCGAAGGCCCTCCCGATCTTTTGAACACGGCCCAGAGGACGCCACCGGTGTATCCTTGGTAGCCCTCCGTCCCACCATCCTCTACGCACGTCTGACAGGCACAACCGCCGCAAGAAAGTCAACAGCAACCTCTGCATATACCGGTATATACGGCCTATATGTTATATAGCATATAACAATGTAGATTTTATTACATTGATTTATATATACATATTGCTCTTTTTCTGTGCCGATATATTTTATTTTACAAATTGCATTTTTACTTTTATATATTTAACTTTATACAATTTTTTTTACTTCTTTTATTCTATTCTGTTTTTATCTTATCTTATTTTTATAACTGCTGTCGGGTATTGCACATAAGATTTTCACTCACTGCTTTATACTTAACTGTGAAGTGACAATAAACTTGACTTGACTTGACTTGATCTCCTGACTTTAAGTTTAAGATTTTAAAAATGTTTTAAAATGTAAACGTACGGTATTTGTACCATTGATGTACCATTGATGTTACAGTAGGTAGGATACAGCCTGGTTAGACAACTGGAACCTTTACCATGACGTAACAGTAGGCAGGATACAGCCTGGTTAGACAACTGGAACCTTTTACCATTGATGTTACAGTAGGTAGGATACAGCCTGGTTAGTCTCAATTCAATGCAAGCGAGGCTCGTCCATAGATCACCACAAGGATCCGCACTGTGACGTCTGCAGCCGAGGCTATGGGACACAGCTATGTTGTTCTCCACGACAACAACGGCCCTCATTAACCAATCACAGCACCCAGATGCTGCTCTGGTTCAAATCCTAGTCCAGTTCTGTGTTCAATGATAGCCCATCGGTTGGTTCCCAGTCATATTCAACCCAGACTTTCATTCAAACAAACCAATGGAAGGATGTGGCATACGCAGGTATAGAACAGAGCCAAATATAATACAACAGAGCAGTCTGCCCGGCTCTACTTTATTTTCTAGCCAGGCTTCGTGTGATTGGTAGATCCGTGTTCTCACTTGAACACTAAAGCGCTTTATCTTCCTGATCCAAAACCATTAATTACATTTTTATGTAATTTTGGTTCAACTCAAAGACTTTGCAGTCTAACGTCTCTGGCTCCTGCTTGGCCTGTTTATTTTTCGGCAGAGCGGGTTGATGTTGGTATTACTACTATCCATCTATCCTTCCATCCATATTATTGTTATTATTATTATTATTATTATTATTATTGAATCACAGTCGCTGTTATCACGTCAAATGAACAGAATTATTGTCACAGTGTGCCCTGATACTAATTTCACGCTAATATAGACACAGCACGCATGCACACGCACACATACACACATACACACTTACACTTACACACACACACACACACATGCTTGCTCAGCCACTGTCCTCTGCCCTAACTGTTAAGGAGAGAGGACGCTAGCTGAGCTGACAGATTTACACCTGAGATCAGCCTGCAGTCAACTCAAAGGTCAGTGGCTCAAGCGCCCTTGAGGCCCCCCAGCCAACAGAAAGTAAACACTTAGTTTCTGATGGGTGTGATGGATGAGTACCTTTAAATGTGATGACCGCCGTGTGACTCACCAGGTAGCACGCGCACCAAAGCCAACACCAAAGCCAACCGAAAGACTCAAAAAGGACAGAATGGGATCAGAGACTGTCGAGGCAGACCCCATAGTCCTTTTGACTGACAGCGGATTGGGTTTCCAAACCAGTACGTCAGCGGTCTGTTTCGGTACCAGCGCTCTGTTACCGTGGACACTAAACAACAGACCCAAACCAGCTCCGGTGGTCTTGTCGCCTTATCCTGGAGGCCACAAGCCAGTGACCTCGCCCTCTTTTCCTGATCCTCTATTAATCCAACCAATTAGCGAGTGTAGCTAAAGAAAGGCTAATGTTGTTTCAGCCACGGTGAGGGAATGGGTATTATTAGCCTAGCCGCTAGCCGCTAGCCTTGTAGCGTCTGCTGGGAAATATATCAAGAGTGCAGGCTTATTCACCAGGTGCGTCCCGCGGATCTGGGCTGCATGGCCATATGAGTTAGAGGAGAGGACGACATGTGTTAGCCACAAATGTTTGTATGTTAATTTGTTCATTTTGTGTGGCTGCTGTTCTAGTAGGCTCTTTTGAATGTGTGTGCCAGTTTATGTGTGTATGCGTATACTGTAAATATATGTGTGTATGTGTGTGTATTACAATGTAGGTATTTTAAACAGGCTGTTAGCAGCAAGCAAAAGTGGTCCAAATTTTCTTACTCATATGTGACTGAACAGTCTGTGCAGCGCAATTGACATAGAATCTGATATTTACCTCTGCCATGGAAGATGGGAGAAAGTTATGATTTTGCCCCCCCCCTGTTTGATTGTCTGTTTGTTTGTTTGTTTGTCTGTTTGTTTATCTATAAGCAAGATAACTCAAAAATGTATGACCGGAATTTGACAAAACTGGGTGGTTAGATTAATTATGGGCCAAGGAATTTGATTTGGCGCAGATCCGGATCTAAATCTGGATCCAGGAGTCTTTTTGGTGTGGAGGAGGTTCTGGATTCTACTGAGTGCCCAGTAGTTTCAATTCTGATCTGGGCCCCTTTTATATGTGGTCCTAAATCAGATACCGGTTTGGCAGTATGTCCTATGGGAACTCATGTGACCTTTGCGTCATTCTAGATAGAAGGTGTCAAACATGAGGCCCAGGGGCCCAGGCCTGGGCTGAACTCTATCCGGCCCGCACAATCACAGTTTTCAAAATGTTTAGACCCGTGTCTCTAACTCCCGCCATGCTCTGTACTACAATTCCCAAGTCTCAGTACTACAAGGGAATTGAAATGTTGAATTGCCGCACCACCCTCCCCCTCACGTGGAAGAGTACGCTAGCTCTGCGGAAACCAAGGACACGTCATTCGATTATCAGGACACTCTGGAAAAGTTAGCAGCAGCCTTTACTTTAGTTCAACAACAACCACAGTGGAGCGCCATCAACACATGGCGGGAGACAGCAGGGTGTAATTGATCAAATCAGCGACTACAGATTACGTGGAGATATAATCACAGAGGTGGAAAAGCCACAGGCAATCAAAAAAAAGGCTACCAACCGAAATATGACCTAAAAAACATATGCAAACCACGCTAACACACTAGCCTTCCCCCGTACACCCCAGTAATGGAAAGATGTAGATTACCCAATACGATCATAACTAGTGGAACTGAAAAGGTTGGAACTGATATGAAATGAGTAGGCATGAACCTGCTGCTGTGTGTGTGTGTGTGTGTGTGTGTGTGTGTGTGTGTGTGTGTGTGTGTGTGCGCGTGCGTGTGTGTGTGTGTGTGTGTGTTTGTGTTCTGACTAGTTTCACTCTGATGGGCTCTGAATGGTTGTCATTGCTTGTTACTGATTCTCACATGTACTGACTGATTCTGATTTGTTCTGACCAGTTATAACAGCTTCTGACCAGTTGTTAGTAGTTAACTTACCAGTAATTACATGTATTTGTGGAGTGTGTGTGGTAGAGGAGAGAGCTGTACAAGATACCAACTACTCTGTTCACCATGATTCAAACTCTTGCAATAAACCGGATTCCTCATCACCCTGTGTCCTTGTCTTCAAGAGGAGCCCTCAAGCAGCCATTTGAATGGCTTGTGGCAGCATTGACTGCTACAGTATTCATTTAGTTCTGACTAGTTGTAACCAGTTCTAAATGGTTGTGACTGATTCTGGTTGGTTCTGGCTGGTTCTGAGATTCTAACTGGTTTTAAATATTTCTGACTGGTGATAAATGGTACTCACTAGTTCTGACCGGTACTGATTAGTTGTGACTAGTTGTGACTAGTTTTGACCGGTTCTGACCTGTGTTGGCAGCCTTGCTGAGGCGGCGGAGCCTCCTCTGGTGGGTTTTCCCGCGGTAGTGGATCTGCGCCTGGGCCCAGGAGTTGAGCTGGATGTTGCACACCTGGCATGGCGTGGCACTGCCGTTGCCCTGGCGACGCTCTCGCTTGGCCCGCCGCCCAGTGCCCAGCTCTCTGTCCTCTCCTTCCTCGTCCTCGTTTTCCTCCTGAGTCCGTGGAGGAAGGCTGTTGTCCGGGCAACCGGGGCTTTTGGGATACTTCATGTCTGAAGAGAGAGGTCAAAAGGTCACGGGTCAAAGGTGAACGATGGACGAATTTGTGTCGATCATGTGCAATCTCAAGTAACAAGTGAGAAAGTTTATACTTTGCTGTGGAACATATCTATTCTTTTTTTGATCTTGACCCAAAAAGTAGTATGATGTTTCCGTCTAAATTGTAAAGGCACATCTAGCAAAAAAAGTTAATTCATCTACAGATCAAGTTTGTATGTTGTATTTGTGGTGAAGACAGACAATCCCAATCTGTTCTAAGTCTCAGCCGCCACCAGGGGGCAGCAGAGGTGCACCACTCAGTCAGATGAGGCTGTGTATTATCCGCCTGCTTAATTCCTTTAGAACATTGTATTTGAACTCACACTTCATTAAAAAGATCCCTCTGAAAATCAGCTACGCTGGACTGCAAAGCCTTTGAAGCACACATCAATTTGCCATTAACAGAGAACAAGGTGCGCAGAATGACCCATGAAATGTAGGCATGGATGTGTTAGTGTATTTAAACCCATTCGTCTCTGGCAAAAGGGTGTAAATCCAACATCTAATGCGGCAAAGAGGAAATCACCTCAGCGGTCCCACGGAACAAGCAAGCAGAGCGGCTGAAAAAAAGATCTACTTCTAACCTCAGCCAATCAGATGGCAGGAAGCAAAATGTCCCGGGCATGAATACAAGATGGTCCTTTGTGAGCGCTCGGCACCACCCTGTAATACCTGTAATGGCGCAGCAATTTCAGTTGACGGACAGAATAAATTAGCCCACAGCACAATGCAGACTTCGTCTGCAAAAGTGGCGAGAGAATGGAAGTCTTTTCTGCTGAACATCAACTCAATTAAGACATGTGGGGGGTGGTGTTAGTGGTGGTTAGTGGTGGTGGTGGTGGTGGTGGGGGTCATGGATGGTTCACACCCACGTAAACGCTCCCTTACCCCACTAGAAAGCAAGGGTTTAACAGACTTTGCTGATCAACAAAGTATCATATTTTTATCATATATTGTAGTGAAGAGAGGCTAAGGTTTACGCCAGCTACCTAAGGTTTGCGCTAGCTAGCTTAGGCTTACATTCTGACATGATGATATAAACTTTATTGGAGAGGACCAACACAGTTTCAACAAGTAGAAACACAAAAGCGTGCACACACAAAAGCACACATACACAACATACAAGCACACCACAGAAACACACGCACAGAATTACACACAAACACAAGCACACAGGCACCCACCTAGTCTCTCACACACACTCACACACACACACACACACACACACACACACACACACACAAGCACGCATCCACCAACCCACACACGCACACAAACACATGCATGCACACACACACACACACACACACACACACACACACACAGTTTCACACATACACATAAACACAAGCAGACATCTGAACATGTACAGGTTTACACTCAAATAAAAGCACATACAAACACACACACACACACACACACTGGTTTTACACACAGCTGTGAACATGTGAGAGCTTCATGCCCGTCTTCATGAGGAGGTCCTCTGGAATGGAGATACATAACAGCCTGTTAGCTCTAATGGCTTTTGAAGGGCTGCCTGCTGGCTAGATGCTGGACCTCACTGTCTGGGGCCATCATACCCCCACCCAGCCTCTCTCTCTCTCTCTCTCTCTCTCTCTCTCTCCACAACACATGGGTGTCCACTGCTACCAGGCAGCATCATAGTCTGGTGGCTTGGGTGTGGTTCCACTCCCCAGCCCTAAGGTCCTGGGTTCTACTGCTGTCTAACCCCTACCTGCTCCTTAATGACCTGTCTCTGTATTCACTGTCTAACCCCTACCTGCTCCATAATGACCTGTCTCTGTATTAACTGTTTAACCCCTACCTGCTCCTTAATGACCTGTCTCTGTATTCACTGTCTAACCCCTACCTGCTCCTTAATGACCTGTCTCTGTATTCACTGTCTTACCCCTACCTGCTCCTTAATGACCTGTCTCTGTATTCACTGTCTAACCCCTACCTGCTCCTTAATGACCTGTCTCTGTATTCACTGTCTAACCCCTACCTGCTCCATAATGACCTGTCTCTGTATTAACTGTTTAACCCCTACCTGCTCCTTAATGACCTGTCTCTGTATTAACTGTCTAACCCCTACCTGCTCCATAATGACCTGTCTCTGTATTAACTGTTTAACCCCTACCTGCTCCATAATGACCTGTCTCTGTATTAACTGTTTAACCCCTACCTGCTCCTTAATGACCTGTCTCTGTATTAACTGTTTAACCCCTACCTGCTCCTTAACGACCTGTCTCTGTTAACTGTCTAACATCTACATGGTGGATTGTCCTTACCCCAAGTGAAGGAGTTCAAGTATCTCAGGGTCTTGTTCTCAAGTGAGGGGAAGATGGAGTGTGAGACTGACTGGAGAATAGGTGCAGCGGGACAACAACAAACAAACAACAAATCGTGAGGATTGAATCCTCTTTATTGGTCACATACATGAAGACATACAGTGAAACGTGTTCTCTGCATTTAACCCATCCTAGTATTAGGAGCAGTGGGCAGCTATTCATACAGCGCCCGGGGAGCAGTTAGGGTTAGGGTCTTCCTCAAGGACACCTCGACAGTTTTTGCTAGGAGGAGCCGGGGATCGAACCAGCAACCTTCCGGTTGTGAGGCGACCGCTCTACCTCCTGAGCTAGACTGCCGCCGGTGTTGGGTGCCCTTTACGGCACCGTTGTAACCAAAAGAGAGCTGAGCCAGAAGGCAAAGCTCTCGATCTACCAGTCAGTCTTGACGAGGTCGCGAATACAAGCGGCCAAAGTGAGTTTCCTCAGGAGGGTGGCTGGTATCTCCCTAAGGGATAGGGTGAGAAGCTCAGTCACTTGTGAGAGACTCGGAGTAGAGCCGCTGCTCCATTGCGTACAAAGGAGTCAGTTGAGGTGGTTCGGGCATCTAGTTAGGATGTAATAGTAGGGGCCTCCAACACAGAGGTTTAGTAGTAGGGGCCTTCATCACATAGGTGTAGTAGTAGGGGCCTTCATCACACAGGTGTAAAAGTAGGGGCCTTCATCACAGTGTAATAGTAGGGGCCTTCATCACAGAGGTGTACTAGTAAGGGCCTTCATCACAAAGGTGTAATAGTAAGGGCCTTTATCACAGTGTAATAGTAGAGGCGTTCACCACAGTGTAATAGTAGGGGCCTTCATCACAGAGGTACAATAGTAGGGGCCTTCATCACAGAGGTACAATAGTAGGGGCCTTCATCACAGAGGTGTTGTGGTAGGGGCCTTCATCACAGAGGTGTAATAGTAGGGAACTTCATCACAGAGGTGTAGGGGCCTTCATTACAGAGGTGTAATAGTAGGGGCCTTCATCACAGAGGTGTAATAGTAGGGGCCTTCATTACAGAGGTGTAATAGTTGGGGCCTTCATCACAGAGGTGTAATAGTTGGGGCCTTCATCACAGAGGTGTAATAGTTGGGGCCTTCATCACAGAGGTGTAATAGTAGGGGCCTTCATTACAGAGGTATAATAGTAGGGGCCTTCATCACAGAGATGTAATAGCAGGGAACTTCATCACAGAGGTGTAATAGTTGGGGCCTTTATCACAGAGGTGTAATAGTAGGGGTCTTAATCACAGTGTAATAGTAGGGGCCTTCATTACAGAGGTGTAATAGTAGGGGCCTTCATCACAGAGGTGTAATAGTAGGGGTCTTAATCACAGTGTAATAGTAGGGGCCTTCATCACAGAGGTGTAATAGTAGGGGTCTTAATCACAGTGTAATAGTAGGGGTCTTAATCACAGTGTAATAGTAGGGGCCTTCATCACAGTGTAATAGTAGGGGTCTTAATCACAGTGTAATAGTAGGGGCCTTCATCACAGAGGTGTAATAGTAGGGGTCTTAATCACAGTGTAATAGTTGGGGCCTTCATCACAGTGTAATAGTAGGGGCCTTCATCACAGTGTAATAGTAGGGGCCTTCATCACAGAGGTGTAATAGTAGGGAAGAACAAGATCATATAATTGACTTAAAAGCAGAGTGAAATTGGTGGCGAGTCGGTGAGTATGCCGTTATGATTAGCTATAAGCTATAAGCTATAAGCTATGATTGTTGATGAAATACCACTGTGGCGTTATGCTATAAGTGCACTAGAAGTCTGTGTCGTGTCTGTATGTAGCTGTGTGTGTGTGATGGGCTGTTCCTGCTTCCCCATCAGGTCATTCATTCACCTGCCTCAGCCTACACACTTGTCGACTATCTACCTCATCAGTCTGCTTTGTATCAACCCCGGGATTCCAGTTCCTCGTCGTCAGATGGTTGTCTGTCTGACTACCGGCCTGTTACCTAACCCCTGTCGGTCTGACTACCAGCCGGTTACTTAACCCCTGACTGTCTGACTACCAGCCGGTTACTTAACCCCTGACTGTCTGGCTACCAGCCGGTTACTTAACCCCTGACTGTCTGACTACCAGCCGGTTACTTAACCCCTGACTGTCTGACTACCAGCCGGTTACTTAACCCCTGACTGTCTGACTACCAGCCTGTTACCTAACCCCTGACTGTCTGACTACCAGCCTGTTACTTAACCCCTGACTGTCTGACTACCAGCCGGTTGAATGACTTCTTTGGAAAAGTTATAATAAAATATTAATTTAAATGAAGTGATAAGAAGAAATGTCATGTGCTACAACCAAATAAGTGACCAATTTAAGCAGCAGAGTAGGTGCGGTGTGTGTTTTTTAAAAGACACAGAGAGGCTATTACAGATGTTTTGTAGGCCTACGCCCGACATAACTGTGCATACCCCTAGGGGTACACCTTAACAACTTTGGGAATAGCTGACCTAAACCATCTCTAGACAAACCATCTCTAGCCTAATACTGTCTCTAACCTAATATCTAAACCATCTCTTACCTTATATCTAAACCATCTCTTACCTAACCATCTCTCACCTAATATCTAAATCATCTCTAACCTAACCATCTCTAACCTAATATCTAAACCCTCTTTTACCTAACCATCTCTCACCTAAAACCTAAACAATCTCTAACATGACCATATGTAACCTAATGCCAGAACCATCTCTAACCTAGCACCTAAACATAACCTAAATTCAATCCTTAATGCAATCTCTACGTAACCATGTCGAACGTTATACCTCAACTCTACCCAAATGCCTCACCACACCGGAGCATAACTATCTCTAATGCACCATGGTAACAACCATTGGTTATCTGTGACTTGTTGGTACCGCTCAACGGGAGCACCGCTTGGCCCCTGCAAATAGCCCCAGGAGGACCCAAGCTATCGGTATAAAGACCGGCCAATCACAACCAAGCATAACAAAGCACAGCCTAAGTGGCTGATTCAACTGTCTGGCTCTCTCTCTGTCTCTTTGTGTTGTCTCTCTGCTTCTCCCTCTCTCCCCTCTCTGTTGCTGTGGTACGGCAGCGAGAGCAGCTAAGAGATGGGCTTGTGTGCTTGATTACATGAGTGTTTGTGTGTGTGTGTGTGTGTGTGTGTGTGTGTGTGTGTGTGTGTGTGTGTGTGCGTGTTTGTGTGCGTGTGCGTGTGTGTTTGTGTGTGTGAAGAGCTCTACCTGTGCACAACATTAAGTGTGTGTGTGTGTGTGTGTGTGTGTGTGTGTGTGTGTAGTATGTGTAGTTACTCATGTAGTAAAGTACATGCAAGAACATGCAGTGAAAGATGCTGTAAAACTGTATTTCAACTACTTACTGCTATATAGCCATAGACAATATAATAATATAAAATAATCATATATTGGCTACTTATATAATAATATATATAATATATATAATATTATTACGTCTACCATCAAAGGTGGACTGAGGTTGACTGAAGTTGAGAGACTGTGGTTGTGTTATATTTCAGAGTTTCACAGTGTAATATAAATATATATATAAATAAAAATAAAAATAATATATAATTAAAAGTTACTAACATATTTGCCTATAATTTGGCAAGGATTTAGACCTAAATCTGGAGGAATCCTCTTTATTGGTCACACAGTGTACACACAGTGTTAAACCATCCTAGTATTAGGAGCAGTGGGCAGCTTTTGTATAGATAGCCCCCGGGGAGCAGGGTAGGGGTCTGGTGCCTTGCTCAAGGGCACCTCGGCAGTGCCCGGGTGTCTCGGGGACTTGAACCAGCGACCTTCTGGTTCCTGAGCCAAGTCCCTACTGACTGAGCCATCCTGAGCCTGAGCCTCCCCAAGATAGAATGCCAATTACAATTTAAGTACATTTATTGAAATACCAGGATATGAATCCAGACTCCAGCAGATCTGGATTTATGTGCAAATCCAGGTCTTTTTTTGAAGGATTCATTAGCATTGGGAGATAGGGAAAAGGGGACTTTTTGGTGTAGCGGAGCTAGGGGCTCTTTAGTATTTCATGCTATATTTTATGTTCTGTGGTTAGATCCGGTTAGGTTAGGCTAGGCGTAGCTGGACTAGGTTATGATAGACTATGCTATGCTTTAGGCTGGGCTAGGCTAGGCTATGATATTACATGTTATGTTATGCTATGCAAGGTTACGTTAGTCAGGTCAGGTTAGGTCAGACTAGACAAGGCTTGACTAGGCTAGGCTTAGCAAAGCTATGCTTGGCTAGGCAAGCATAAAAGGGGATATCTATGAAAAAGGGGCACCTTCTGGAGCCAATTTCGGCCCAGCTGGCTTCAGCATCAGTGTGATGGCTCGGCATGGTGTGGTTCCGCATCGCAGGCCGGCTAATTCATCCATCAGCTCCATCAGTGGCAGGGCAGGGTTCCACATCGCTAATCTATCAGCTGCAGCTAAGGAAACCAGCTAGCTGCCCTGGCGGTGAGCTTTAAGTCATGTGATACATGTTACACAGTAAAAGATTGTCAAATACACACAAATATCTGACATATACAGGTATACACATACGCAATATTATTTGTACGAGTGTGAAAGTATCACACCATCTTTTGTTGAGATTGAGATCTAATTATTGATAGTTAATATATTTAAAACAAAAATCTCCAAACAATGTTAAAATAAATAGGAAAACCCACACACATCAAGGTCTGTATGCCCACATCTCTAGAGCCACCTCCTAAGAGACCTTCACAATAAGAGTCCTCTAAACTCTAAAAATGAAATATTCCACTGTGTTTTCTTCTCAATACGGACTCCTAACATTTCCTATATGAATATATATATATATTTATATTTATATATATATATAATTTACTTATATATATATAAAAGTATATATATATATATATATATATATGAACATGCTAACTTCAATGTGTAGTTGTGTTCAAGAAGAGGCAGGACTAGACCAGACAATTCCAGGAGGCAGCTTGAACCTTAATTGACAGGTGTCAAGGTGACAAGCAGCTGTGTGTCAAGGTGTTGAGTCGGAGGGGGTCAGCGGGATGTTTTGAAGTGGGTGAGTGGATGGAAGTTTGGGAATGACATTGGCCCAGGCAATCTCTCACACACACACACACACACACACACACACAC
>CM051019.1:27500-94356 GCA_027704905.1 Muraenolepis orangiensis
GAGGTTAGCGACGGTGGCTACGCTCTGGTGGCGTCGCACAGAGTGCAGCAGGACATCCATCCACTGACGACAGCTCAATGTGAGGGTCACACACTGCCGCCTCTACTGATAGAGGCTGGATGGAGGCCCTGGGAGACCCCCCACACACACGCACACACACACACACACACACACACACACACACACACACACACACAGTACTTATACACAGACACACACACAGTAGATATACTGTCTATATATAAACACACACACACATACACACACACACACACACACACACACACACACACATAGAACACACACACACACACACACAGTACATATACACACACACACAAACAGTAGATATACTGTCTATATATAAACACACACACACACACACACACACACACACACACAGTACATATACACAGACACACACACACACAGAGTAGAAATACTGTACATATACACACACACACACACACACACACAGTACATATACACAGACACACACACAGTAGATATACTGTCTATATATAAACACACACACACACACCCACACACATAGAACAAATACACACCCACACACACACATACACACACACACCCACACACATAGAACAAATACACACCCACACACACACATACACACACACACACACACACACACACACACACAGTACATATACACACACACACACACACACACACAGTAGATATACTGTACATATACACACACACACATAGTACATATACATACACACGCACACGCACACGCACACACACACACACACACACACGCACACACACACACACACACATAGTACATATACATACACACGCACACGCACACACACACGCACACACACACACACGCACACACGCACACACACACACACACACACACACACACACATAAAGACAGCCATATATATATACACAGATACGCAGATGTACACACATGTATATATACAAAATATACCCTCCCCCCCCACCCCCCTACACACATACATAGGTTCTGAAATCCACTTACAACAACGTATCAGATAAGCTATTTTTCTGCGTGGAGATAAATTGTGTGCTCACTGTTCCCATGGAGAGGAGCGCTAGGCTAACCAGAGCTAGGTCAACCAGAGGTAGGCGACCACAGGGCTAACCACCTTATGTCTGAGAGGTAGAGTGCGATGCTAAGTGGGCAGTGATGATGAGGAACGTAGCGTGATGACTGAGACTGCTGGGGGCTTGCCTTCCATATCAACTGATAGATCTGTTGATGGACAAAACACTCAAACAATACATACATAATATCTATATCTATATCTATGTATAAATACACACACTGTCCAGAAGATCCTGGCCTTTTAAAGTGGACCGAGCCCAGGAAACCTTTAGCCAGGGCAGCAGGGCAGGGGGCAGCTAGCCAAATATGTGATGAAAGAATCCATGGGGGAGGCCAGGGGGGAGGCCATGGGGGAGGCCATGGGGGAGGCCATGGGGGAGGACCAGGGGGGAGGCCAGGGGGGAGGCCAGGGGGGAGGCCATGGGGGAGGCCAGGGGGGAGGCCATGGGGGAGGCCATGGGGGAGGCCATGGGGAAAGCCAGGGGGGAGGCCAGGGGGGAGGCCAGGGGGGAGGCCATGGGGGAGGCCAGGGAGGAGGCCATGGGGGAGGCCAGGGGGGAGGCCAGGGGGAGGCCATGGGGGAGGCCATGGGGGAGGCCATGGGGAAAGCCAGGGGGGAGGCCATGGAGGAGGCCAGGGGGGAGGCCATGGGGGAGGCCATGGGGGAGGCCATGGGGGAGGCCAGGGAGGAGGCCAGGGGGGAGGCCAGGGGGGAGGCCAGGGGGGAGGCCATGGGGGAGGCCAGGGGGGAGGCCATGGGGGAGGCCAGGGGGAAAGCCAGGGGGGAGACCATGGGGGAGGCCAGGGGGGAGGCCAGGGAGGAGGCCATGGGGGAGGCCATGGGGGAGGCCAGGGAGGAGGCCATGGGGGAGGCCATGGGGGAAGCCAGGGAGGAGGCCATGGGGGAGGCCAGGGGGGAGGCCATGGGGGAGGCCAGGGAGGAGGCCATGGGGGAGGCCAGGGGGAGGCCAGGGGGAGGCCATGGGGGAGGCCATGGGGAGGCCAGGGGGAGGCCAGGGGGGAGGCCATGGGGGAGGCCATGGAGGAGGCCATGGGGGAGGCCAGGGAGGAGGCCATGGGGGAGGCCAGGGGGAAAGCCAGGGGGGAGGCCAGGGAGGAAGCCAGGGGGGAGGGGGTGATGGGGAGATAAGGACCCTCATTCATCACACTAAGAGAGAAACACTGATTGGGTAATGAGTCTGCACTGATAATGGACAGCTTCACAAAGGAATCCAGCTCGCCGCCCATTTACACTTCACTAATATTATCCCGCCTCGACTTAAACTAATGGCCGCCCGCTCATTGGTATGCAGATTATGAAGCATGTGAAGAGTTCATGTTTTTTAATAAAAACCAGTAGTGAAAACCATGACAACGCAGGATGGTCGACGGGTGGTTTTAAATGTTTATATACAGTATATGTATGCATTAACAGACAGAGAGATGGATTTGTACACAACCAAGGGGAAATGGAGGATCATATCAATGTGAACTGAGGACTGTATGTTATGTAGCACAATAGAAGTAGTGAATTGTCCCCGAATAGTCACGGCGGTGCTTCCTAACAAGCTGCTTCCTACCTCAGTTGCTTCCTACGCACAGTGCTTCCTACGGGCTCCTAAGGTGCCTCCACAGATGTACTGTTAGCTTTCCTCCTGCCATATGCACATCAGGATAAAAGCCTAACGTGTTGCTATTCCCGCACTGGGAGAAAAATATATAAACTTTCCCAACTGTTTCTCAACATCAACTCACTCTTAGTATGCAGCTAATATGGGATTCATAGAATATATGTTTTTTAATGTGTATTAAAATCACATTCTAAGGGCCAAATTCTAAAAACTAACATTTGTGCCACATGTGCCTGAAGCTCATCAAAATGTAAAATGTGAATTTATATTAGCGTTTCCATAATCAGGAATACATTCTACACATCTAGATTAGAACATTTCATCAAAATAGTATTGAAATTACAATATGGTCAAGTGCAATATCCAAATCTCAGAAGCTGCAATTTTTTGATAAGAGTAAAATGTGTAAATGTATAACCACATTATAAACAAAGTACTGTAGTGCTGCAGATATGCCCTTGGCCATTTTATCTAGATCACAAAGAAAACAATGAAACACAAATAATGATGATGAAACATGATTTCAATATTGTTTTCTGTGAAAATGAAAATTGTGATGCAAAAATTATGATAATCATTCCCATTGAATCATATCGCAATCTTAATATCTTATTATATATATTTTTCAGCCCTAATCTTGATTCTATGGTATGGCCAGAGGGTGTGGTTTCATAATCCAGATACATCCTAGATTCTTAAACCATGTGTCAGACAGCAAAGCAAGCACAATAGTCGGTGCTTCTGAGACCTGCATGGCCTCAATTTACTGCTTTCTTAAAAACTGCACGACGTAGCCTTTTGACTGCAGCCATCATTTGAACAGCTATTGTTTACCAACATTGATGAATAAAACCCATTCGCACACGCCTCAATCCACCAAGGCATATTTTCTCACTTTAAAATCACATTGGTCCATGGAGAAAAAGCAAGAAGACACATTTTGTACAGAAAGTGATTTCTGCCTTAAACACATAAACATGTATATATTTGTATGGGGCAGTAAACCCTGGCCAACATCCAGACACAGAAGAGTAAACCATGAGTAAACCAGTTCATGGTAAAGTTGTAGTAGTTTTTCAGGTGGTAAGTGCTGACATGTCCACGCTCCTCTCGAGTGTGTGTGGCGATGGCTGGTTTAAAGGGCCCCTATTATACCACTGGGTGGACACACCCGCACGTGATTCCACATGAGGTCACTATGTCAATAACAATTTTAGCCACATGACTAATTTTGAAATGGCTTGTAATGGCCAATCACACCCACAGCAGGTGGGAAAATAGGGGCCCTTTAACCTGTGGACCTTGATTGCCAATGTACCAAAGGTGTTCACCCCCAGAGTCTATTCAGTCTGACGGGGGCCAGGTGAGGCTGCTTAAACCAGCCACAAACCACACACACAATCTGCAATGTATATATGTATGTCCACCCAGTACTGTTTCCCTATCCTGGCTTTGTTAGTGGTTAAGAACCTTCATGGTTTGGCTTCCTCCATTCGTTCCCTGAGGATTTTGTTGGCGTTACTAATCAATGTAACAAAGAAACAAAAGCTGATGTCAAACATGATTGTAAACTGTAGGCCCAAGACTAACAAAATAAATAAATTCACATAATAAACCTTCGAAACATGAAATTCTTAATTCAAGGAATACACTTCCTTGAAACAAGTTTAATAGGGACAAGGAATGATATAATATTAAATGTGATGTATAGTATATGAACAGAACAACAGACAGACCAACACACAGACAAAGAGGCAGGCAAGAAGACAGACAGACAGAGGCAGCGATGAGTTACAGTCATGTCCCAGAACATATTAGCCCAGTGTCTGGGATTCACATCCCCCTAGAGACGATGGTTCTGCAGACTCTGGGTGTAGGCTGCATGGCTTTGAGAAGTAGGACGTGGGGGAAACTATGGAGACACTTGACCTCGGTGATTCTACCGCTCATCCACTCTACTGCTCTATCTCCCAGCAGGATGTCACTGAAGAGATGACCCTGCTATCTACTCCAAAAATAGGAATACAAGACTCTTCAAGCACAGTGCATTATTGCACTATTCACACACACACACACACACACACACACACACACACACACACACACACACACACACACACACACACACACACACACACACACACACACACACACACACACACACACACACACACACACAATCTTCCATAAAACAGAACAAAATATATGAAAAATATGATCAGATATACCTCTCGATTTTCCCAGAACAGAATGATAAAGTTTAGAGATACAATATTGTGTTCAAGTGTTATTTCATAGAGCAATATCATCAGTTGAAATATCAGTTTCTCTGTTCAAGTAAGAACGGATCAAACTTTTACAATTAGCTATATGCTAATACTATTATTATAATTCAGCACCTGCTTGCATACAGTGAAGGTGATGCCCAACCCTAGCTGCTAAAGGTGAGCTGTTTGTTGACACCGCCGTCATGGTGTATGAATGACCGTGTGAATGGATGAATGTGAGGCATTGACTGGCGGAAAAACACGATATGAATGCAGTCCATGTAGTCAATCCAAACCAAACACACGCACGCAGACAGGCAGGCAGGCAGGAAGGCACGCATACACGCACATGCGCACTCTCACACACACACACACACACACACACACACACACACACACACAATCCTTTCTGTCTGACTCCCTCTAGCTATACAGTTCTACGGACACATTGAGAGCCGTCAATTTCAACAGAAGTTTTAACAGAAAAGATCTCAAGCAGTTAGCTTACACATAAAAACACGCCTTCAGTGTAACAGTGTATGAACATGAATGACTTGCCAACGTTAATTGTTTCAAATCTAGCCAAGGCTTATTTCAGTGCTGTGTGCTACATTCAGAAGGTGAGTTCAGCTCATGAAGTGTATTGAAAAGGGAGGAATGAAGGGGGTCTCTGTGCCATGAATATACCGCTCTGTTGACCTCAGGGGCCCTAAGGGACCCCATATTAAAGCAGAGGAGCGGCACCGATTACACACAAACACTACAGCTACAAAGAAGTGGTTTGTATGTGTATAATATGTGTATATATGTGTATATAGTATCACTAAATAAAGAAGTTCTGTTCCTAACTGGTACTGCATGCTTAAGAAATGGACTTCATGGAGTGTCTCGCCCCTTCGGTTATTCCAGCAACGTTACACTTCACAGTATTTATTTGAATGCTAGAAATAAGATGCACACATGCTGTTTTGCATTTGATGTACATAAATCTAAATCAGGAGAATCCTCTTTATTCGTCACATACATGTACACACACAGTGAAATGTATTTCTCTGCATTTGTATTGTCCTTGTATTAGCAGTGGGCAGCTATTGTATGTACAGCGCCCGGGGAGCAGGGTAGGGGTCTGGTGCCTTGCTCAAGGGCACCTCGGCAGTGCCCATGTGTTTCGTGGACTCGAACAGGCAACCAACCGGTTTCCAAGCCAAGTGCCAACAGACTGAGCTACTACCGCCCAAAATAACCAAAACATAATGTTTATACATTTTAGCTGTTAAAAAGGGGATTTCAGGAACAATCTCAGGGTGCGTGGAGGAAGTGGAGGAAAAAAGACAGCCGGGGGGGGGGGGGGGGCGGGGGGGCTCAAGTAGAAGCCTAAAAGGTGGCGGTTTTCAGTCAAAATCTAAGGCTGGATTATGCAGTGGTCACTACATGTGAGGAACTGGGCTGGATTATGCAGTGGTCACTACATGTGAGGAACTGGGCTGGATTATGCAGTGGTCACTACATGTGAGGAACTGGGCTGGATTATGCAGTGGTCACTACATGTGAGGAACTGGGCTGGATTATGCAGTGGTCACTACATGTGAGGAACTGGGCTGGATTATGCAGTGGTCACTACATGTGAGGAACCGGGCTGGATTATGCAGTGGTCGCTACATGTGAGGAACTGGGCTGGATTATGCAGTGGTCACTACATGTGAGGAACCGGGCTGGATTATGCAGTGGTCGCTACATGTGAGGAACTGGGCTGGATTATGCAGTGGTCACTACATGTGAGGAACCGGGCTGGATTATGCAGTGGTCGCTACATGTGAGGAACCGGGCTGGATTATGCAGTGGTCGCTACATGTGAGGAACTGGGCTGGATTATGCAGTGGTCGCTACATATGAGGAACCGGGCTGGATTATGCAGTGGTCGCTACATGTGAAGATCTGGGCTGGATTATGCAGTGGTCGCTACATGTGAGGAACTGGGCTGGATTACGCAGTGGTCGTTATATTTGAGGAACTGGGCTGGATTATGCAGTGGTCGCTACATGTGAGGAACCGGGCTGGATTATGTAGTGGTCGTTACATGTGAAGAACTGGGCTGGATTATGCAGTGGTCGCTAAATGTGAGGAACTGGGCTGGATTATGCAGTGGTCGCTACATGTGAGAAACTGGGCTGGATTATACAGTGGTCGCTACATGTGAGGAACTGGGCTGGATTACACAGTGGTCGTTACATTTGAGGAACTGGGCTGGATTATGCAGTGGTCGCGACATGTGTAGAACTGGGCTGGATTATGCAGTGGTCGCTAAATGTGAGGAACTGGGCTGGATTATGCAGTGGTCGCTACATGTGAGGACCTGGGCTGGATTCTGCAGTGGTCGCTACATGTGAGGAACTGGGCTGGATTATGCAGTGGTCGCTACATGTAACGAATTTTGCTGGATTATGCAGTGGTCGCTACATGTGAGGACCTGAGCTGGATTTTACAGTTGTCGCTACATATGAGGAACTGGGCTGGATTCTGCAGAGGATCTATTCTCAAGATATCTGTAAACATGTGGATCTAAAAGGAAGCAGGTGGAGAGAGAGACAAACCATCTGTGACTGGTCCTTGGTGATAAGACAGCTAGGAGAAGGCAAAGCAACCTTTGATGGGTCTATAACAGAACAGACATGCCCCTAAAATAACGTGACACGAATGTAGTATGATTACACCTGATATCTGAAATTGTTTGAATCGATACAAATATAAAAAAAGATTGATTCCTACGGCTACTCTGCACTCTGTCTATTTTTTGTTCTTAGACGTAAGCCCTTTATAAAAGTGTCTGCTAAATCAGGGGTTCCCAACCGCCGGGCCGCGGACCGGTACCGGGCCGTGGAGGTGTTACTGCCGGGCCGCGAAAACAGCTGTGTGTTTATCATCATATTTGACTCAAATCATTTGAGTATAGGTGAACGGCGGGCGGTATAATCTATATATAGAGATTATATATATAGTATAATCTATATATATATAGATTATATAGCGGTATATATGGGCGGTATAATCTATATATATAGATTAAATATATATCGGCAGCATAACGAGAGACTTTCAGTTGCACGCGCTACTAAAGAGACTACGCGCTAGTGACGTGTCGGTCGTGAACGAGCCGGTTTTGTTACGGGCGCTGCGCGTACATGCGCGTTTATACTGAAATCGAGCCCTGCCGTTTTGTTAGGGGTGTGTGTTGACAACACACTTTGACAACCGGTCCACGAAAATTGACAACCGGTCCGCGAGATTTTTTTCATGTATCTGCCGGTCCGTGGCACAAAAAAGGTTGGGAACCCCTGTGCTAAATGACTAAATGTGAATAACTTATTCATATACTTGGCTGACAGTAGTCTACCTGATGTACCACAAACATACCACATACAAACCCCCCGCTTTAAACAGATGTGAGGATGTGTTTCTGAAGGTACATTGGATGCTCAAATGGCTAATGCTATGAAGGAACATTTAGGATAGGATACTTGAAGTAAAAATCAAATAAAGTAGTTCATTCATCCTCATCATCATCAGACAAAAGTGTATATATTTTGCAGTGTAAACAGTGATTACATTCACCGCTGTATGCAATGAAGCATTTGCAGTTTTTCCCTGCAATGCTTACTAAATAGCTACCTAGCCTTTTCGCAAATGGCTGATAGTGTGATGTAGTAACTGGCAGAAATGCTGATATTCAAACCACTACAAGGCAACGCTACAGCTCAGGGGCCGTGAGAGGTGTGAAATGACGGTAAACTGATGAGAAATGCCTTTTAGGGATAAAAAAGTGACATTTATTCTGTATTCAGAGGTTGATCCAGCAGTTGAGGATCGGATTTCCTTATGAATCAGTGAATCCACAAATTAAAATAATAGCCTTTAGCATTTGCATGCTACATAATGGTATTTTCAAAACAATATCGCTATTTGTTTATTTTTAACAAAAACATGTTTTACAATTTCAAATGCTTTGAAATGTTATGTTAAAAATGTTAAAAATGTGGATGTTGTTTCTAAAGGACAGGCTAGCACCGCTAGCTGTCCTAGCTTAATTTCCACGCTGGACTGTAGCTAGATAGCTAAGGGGATGGGGAGGAGGGATAATACTAAGTAATTTTTTTCTCTCCAGTGTACAGAGAGTGTGGCAGGGGGCTGATTGCAGGGGCCCTCTGTGGGCGTTATCAGTAGAATGCAGAAGTCCATTCACAGTCAAGGAGCCAGACTCAAGCTGCTCCCTGGGCCAATCCTGTTCCACATGATTATTCTCAATTTCACACCTGACGGTTTTTACTGAGACACATGGCAGCAGCAGCCAAATGCCCGAGAACTGGAAGGCACACACAAATGGTGGAGAGACAGAGAGAGACAAAGAGAGACAGAGAGAGAGAGTGATATACAGATAGAGAGAAAGAGAGTGGTAAGAGAAAGAGAGAATGATAGAAGAGATTTTAAAAAAAGAGAGAGAAAAAGAGAGAGCGATACAAGAGAGAGAGAGAGAGAGAGAGAGAGAGAGAGAGAGAGAGAGAGAGAGAGGAGAGAGAGAGAGAGAGAGAGAGAGAGAGAGAGAGAGAGAGAGAGAGAGAGAGACGAGAAAGAGAGAGAGAGAAAGAGAGAGAGACGAGAAAGAGAGAGAGAGAGAGAGAGAGACGAGAAAGAGAGAGTGATACGAGAAAGAGAGAGAGATGAGAGAAAGAGAGAGAGAGCGATACGAGAAAGAGAGAGAGATAAGAGAGAGAGAGATAAGATAGAGCGAGATAAGAGAGAGAGAAAGAGAGAGAAAAAGAGAGAGAGAGAGCGATACGAGAAAGAGAGAGAGATAAGAGAGAGAGCCAACATCGCAGGGGATAAAGGATTTTAAATGTGGTTTGGCACAACGTGGTGTTTCTATGCGTTCCGCTGTAAATTAATGCAGATGTCATGAATTTGTCTAAGGTGTATTTTACTGATGAATAACTAGAAATAATCAATAATCCATCCATTAAAGAAAGCCAGATCAAATTTAGAATATAATCAAATATAATCAAATATAATGTAATCAAATATAATACAATACAATACAACACATTATAATATAATATAATATAATATAATATAATATAATATAATATAATATAATAATATATAATATTAAAGATGTCCATTCCTGAGAGCAGAACAATAACATAAACTACAATATATGCTAAAAGATATACATTAATCCAAAAAAACCCTGGTGCAAATAAATACAATAATAATCAAAACCATAACCATAATGCTTATTATAATATAGTTAAGATCATAATAATAGTACATCAAATATAAGATTGTGAATAATAACAGAATGATTTCAATAATAAAATACAGGGTGCGTGTAAATAAACATGAGCTCTGAATGTCACACAGAAGAGAGAAGAGAACCTCTCCTTCCTGAACCTCAAAGCTATCGCCAGGATGTTCCTGTGGTGACACTTATTTAGCGGTGGTTTACTCTGTTCCTTCCTCACACCTGGCAGCCAAAACACACAAACAAACACAGATAGATGTAGGAACTACAGGCTCCTAGGGGCCCCCTCCCGTGTGAGGGAAAGTGAAAATAACAACAGTGCTGGCCCCTGGGAACGTGATGTGATGTGAAAGCAGAGGGAAGTTGTGGAGAGAGAGAAAGAGCGAGAGAGAGAGAGAGAGAGAGAGAGAGAGAGAGAGAGAGAGAGAGAGAGAGAGAGAGAGAGAGAGAGAGAGAGAGAGAGAGAGAGAGAGAGAGAGAGGGAGAGAGAGAGAGAGAGAGAGAGAGAGCGAGGGAGAGAGGGAGAGAGAGAGAGAGAGAGAGAGAGAGAGAGAGAGAGAGAGAGAGAGAGAGAGAGAGACCAGGAGGTGCTGGTGGTGGCGGTGGTGAAAATGAGGCACGGCAGCACGGCGGCCATCTTGGACAACTGTTTGGAATGGAGGAGGAAGGGGGAGGAGCTACGACAAGGTCATTTGAAGGGGAAGACGATGATGATGATGATGCTGCTGATGCTGATGATGATGCTGATGATGATGACGATGATGATGCTAATAAGGGGGTGTGGGAGGAGGCAGGGACTGAGGCGTTTACGTTTGCCATGGAAACACGCATCAGCACAGGATCTAAACAAAATGGAAAATTGAAGAGGGGAAAAAGTGTTTTGTAGCGAATGGTCTGTGGTTATGTATTATTATTATGTGTACAGTATTGTGAAGCTGTTTACACACAGTCCTGCAGGCTGTACATCCCTGATTTAAATCACACGACAAGACCCATCTCAAGGTTATGTGTCTTCCAAAATGGACCCTCACTTTTGACGTTTGAAATTATTTATGAATAATTATTTGAAAAATATACATCACAAATTAATTTGATCACACCTACGGTGCGTGATCTTTTTTTCGGCCACCAGGCACACATAAGCGTGTGTGTGCGCATACACACACACACCACACCACACACACACACACACACACACACACATACAGCTAAGGAGGCTGTTGTTCCCTTAACAATGGAAAACGTAATGGAAGTGTATGAAAATGAAATAGTAGTAGGTCTACACATTATAAACCACTGGTTGATGATGAATTCAATCCTCCCTTTGAGACGACTTTAACATGACGTATGTCTCAACTGCAATAGGGTGATCACCATGATGACCAGTATGATGGAGTCAATGAGACCAGCCCGTCTACTTCAGGTCGCTACCATCGATAAAACACACTAGATGTTTGTGCATACAGCTTTTCTAACCTGTAGTCATTCAACGTGCTTTACAATTAATCCCTCACAGTCATCCATTCAGACGCATATTCATACGCTGACAGCGGAGTCAGCCATGTAAGACAACAGCCTGCCCTTTGGGAAGAAGTTAAGGTTAGGTGTCTTGCTCAGGGACACCCCAGGAGCCGTGGAATCTAAACCCCAGGAGCCAGCCACCTTTCGGATACCAAGACAACCTACCTTTTGAGCCACTGCGGTAGGTAGCCTGATATCAGACAGAATTGTCAACTTGTTTCACCCATTTCCGTCTTCGGTCTGACATTGTCTCCATTCTCTAACCGATTTTACAGGGGGGAGGGGGATTCAATTTCCCCTAACCAATCAGAAGAGACCAACCAGCCCGCTATATTCCAACCAAAATGACAGAATAGGTTGTTTGTCAATGCTCCCAAAAAACGACCCACATGAGCATTTGCTGGTCTAGCGCCCCTATCGGCTGGCCCTGGCTCCACCTCACATGACGCTCAGGTTTCTGTCTGCTTAAACAAAATGGCTGACATTTATTTTATTCTCAGTGGAAAATGCAATATTTATTTAGATAGTTTCGGCGTTAGAATGTGTTATGATAATGTGTGTGCATTCTATTTTCATAATATTTGTTCATTTAATGTAAATATATGTTTAGTTTGTTAGTCAAAAAGTCCATTCAGGGTTTAAAATGTTGATGATTCATTAACAAACGAAACATCATATATATTCACACTGAACGAAGATTATAATAATGCACTAATAAAATGCACAATTCTCGCTAGAAATGTTATCAAAACACATTTTAACGCCGAAACAATGTTAAAATATTACATTTTCGACTGAAAATAAAAGGAATGTCATCCGTTTTCATTCACTATTCTGTTGTTTAGGTTGGAGGACCTGTCTGGACCCAGGCAACCACTGTGGACTGTATATAAACACATTTCACTCTACAACTGTAAAACAGCTTCCGTCTTAAGTTGTGAATACAAAAGATTTTTAACTAGCTGTTGGGAGGGGAAAAGTTATGCAAATTATTGCGTACTTGACCTGCAGAAAGGCATCATACTCACTAATGAGATGAAAGTAGCACTGTGTTAGCCAATCAGCTGTATGCCCGCATGTTGCTTGAAGCAAATATCGTAACAAAATTGAAATCTGCTTGGTCATTATAGCAACACATTAAATGAACCTGTTTGTTGTGTCTGCACCATTTGCGCCAAATAAGAAACATATACAAAAATAAAACTATACATTGGCACAAGTGCAGGCTGATAATGGAATAAGTCGAATATGCCGACATAGTAGACCTACCTCAATATCAGACAATATATTGATTATACTACACAAGGCTTACAGACAGAAGGTTACAAATAGAACTAGCATTGGTTAGCCCTGATCGGCGCCCCCACATTTATACATGACTTCAGATTTTGGTTTGATGACATGCAACAATAGCAATCAATGCAAGACAATCAATGCACAGATAATGGAAAAAATTTAAGGGTCATTAACTTATATATTCAAACACACAACTGGGTTTATGTGGATCTGTGTGATGTATTGTATTCTAAAATGTGCACTTGCCAATCTGAAGTCAACATGGTGTGACTCTTACTAGACAAATAACAGAAGCTAGCAACAAACTACAAGTTCGGAAATTATGGAGCGACTCAACAAGAACTGAGCGGGAGCACTAGCACGAAGCTAAAGCCAAACTGTAGACTTTCGTTCACCCATTAAAAAAGGAGATCAACCACAGTTTTTCCAATTGGACCATGAGATGAGAAACATCAACAATGTGTGCTACAGATGATAACAAATTTCAGAGGGAGAACCAGTTGTGTAGAGAACTCGTCTACCTCCCTCCCAGGAGAGCTAAATACTTTTTTTGCTCGGTTCGACGTGAACGGCAGCCCGCAGAAGCCAGCGCCGCCTGAGGAGACCAGCCTGCTGAACAACATGTGCGCCGCACTTTCAAGCGGTTGAACAGGCCCCGGCGACATCCCGGGCCGCGTCCTCAGAGCATGCGCAGACCAGTTGGCAGGAGTCTTTGCAGACATCTTCAACCTCTCCCTGTCCCAGGCTGTTGTTCCCGTGGTCTTCAAGATGTCCACCATCGTGCCTGTCCCTAAACAACCCAAGGTAACATGCCTGAATGACTATAGACCTGTAGCCCTCACCTCGATTGTCAGCAAATGCTTCAAGAGGTTGGTCAAGGACTTTATTTGCTCCGTGTTACCTGCCACGCTGGACCCATGACAATTTGCATATCGACAAAACATCTACGCAATTGCCATGGCCCTCCACACTGCCCTTTCCCACCTGGAGGGAAAGAACTGTTATGTGCGAATGCTGTTTGTGGACTACAGCTCAGCGTTCAACACGATAGTTCCTGCCAAGCTCGACACCAAGCTTAGAGGTCTAGGCGTGCCCCCATCTGCGTGCAGCTGGATACTGGACCTCCTGTCGGACCGCCGCCAGGTGGTGAGGATGGGCAGCACCACATCAGAGCCACTGACCCTCAACACGGGAGCCCCCCAGGGATGCGTGCTGAGCCCTCTCCTCTACTCCCTCTACACCCACGACTGCATGGCTATGCACAGCTCCAACTTTGCTGACGACATGACAGTGATGGGCCTGATCGCCGGCGACGATGAGACAGCTTTGGATCGCTGGAGCAGTGGTGCCTGGAGAACAGCCTCGCCCTCAACGTCAAGAAGACCAAGGAGCTGATAGTGGACTACAGGAAGCAGAGAGGAGAGCACAGCCCTATCTCCATCGACGGTGTTGCAGTAGAGAGGGTCAGCAGCTTCAAGTTCCTCGGCGTGCACATCTCCGAGGACCTCACATGGTCCACGCACACCACACACGTGGTGAAAAGGGCCCAACAACGCCTGTATTTCCTTAGGCGTCTGAGGAAATTCAGCATGGGCCCCCGCATCCTGAGAACATTCTACACTGGCACCATCGAGAGTGTTCTTACAGGGTGTATCACCGCCTGGTACGGGAACTGCATCGCACTCGAGTGCAGTGCGCTTCAAAGGGTGGTGCGGACGGCCCAGTATATTGTTGGAGGTGAGCTCCCCTCCCTCCTGGATATATACAACCAGCGATGTGTGGCCAAGGCCAAACGCATCATAAAAGACAATGCCCACCCCAGCCACAAACTGTATTCACTTTTCCCGTCAGGCAGGCGATACCGCAGTATCAAGTGCCGTACAAATAGACTCAGAGATAGCTTCCACAGTCAGGCCATCAGGCTGCTGAACAAGGGCGTATAGCATATAACGATGTATATTTTTATTACATTGATTTATATATACATATTGCTCTTTTTTTGTGCCGATATATTGCATTTTATAAATTGCATTTTTATTCTATATATTTAACTTTCTCCAGTTTTGTACTTTTTTTAACTTATTTTATTCTATTCTGTTTTTATTTGATTTGATCTCATTTTTATAACTGCTGTCTGTCGTCGGGTATCGCACATAAGATTTTCACTCACTGCTTTATACTTGTGTAAACTGTGAAGTGACAATAAACAATTGACTTGACTTGACTTGACTTGGCCCTTTAACTTGCCATGGTACTCTGGTTCAGAAGGAGCATAGCTAATTGTTTTGGGGTTGTGAGTGTACACAGCAGAAATATATCATAACATGCATATTGCATGAATGAAGATTAAAAAACACACATCAGAGACTAAATCAACCAATCAAACAGTTTGAAATACATTCTGAATGGCTTTGCGGAATCAATCTGCATTGTATACTGCATTGATGTGCGTTTTTGGACAGTGGTCCTCTTGTTCTTGATGCAAATAATGTTGTCAATTTAATTTATTTTCTATTTAAACATACAATGAGTAATATGCAACCATTTGCATATAGTACCACAGCATACTCTTAAAAACACATTGTGTGACAATATCATTGTGTGTCTCACACACACACACACACATCCACACGCACACAAACACACACACACACACACACACACACACACACACACACACACACACACACACACACACACACACACACACACACACACACAGGAATATTCAGCTCCTCAGAAATAGGTACATATATCGTTAGTTATACCACAAAGAGATTCGTGGTTTGATAATACATTTGTACCGGTCCAATTGTAGGCCTGTTCCAGCAGAACCTAAAGCTGGGTTACACATGTTTCCAGTCAATGCACGTGCTTAACGTGCTTATAGATGAATTGCAATAGGCCTGTGTTTTTTTTCCTTTCCATTTTGCATTCCAATTGACCAATGCCCACTAACCTACTAAGAATATTGTGTTAGGAAACCAACCAAAATAATATAATAAACCCACATATCTGACTTTGCCATGTTAAAGTTGTACATAATGTAAAAGCAATTCATGCAATGAACCATTGAGTCGAACGACAGAAACACGAAGAAATACAGAAACACACGAAGAATTACAGACACACACGAAGAATTACAGACACACACGAAGAATTACAGACACACACGAAGAATTACAGACACGAAGAATTACAGACACACACGAACAAAAATACAGACACACACGAATAATTCACACGAAGAAGTACAGACACACGTAAAGAAATAAAGACTATAGAATGACAGACACACATCAGCCAAAATTTATGAATAGCGCAAAACAACGTGTGGGGGGGGGGCGGGAAACACTGATTTCGACAAGCGAACCGCAGTGCCACACTATCAAAGACACGGTCCAGCTATCCAGCCTTTTAAAACGATTGGTAACTAACGGAGTTATGTGATTCGGTTCATAATAGCATCATAAAATACGGTAATCAACGCGTTTAAGTAACGCCGGAGTATCCCTACCTGCTCTCCGGCGTCTCTCTCCGGCGTAGTGACTGGCGGTTGGTCTCAGCACGCGCGCGCGCGCTCTCTCTCTCTCTCTCTCTCTCTCTCTCTCTCTCTCTCTCTCTCTCGCTCTCTCTCGCTCTCTCTCGCTCTCTCTCGCTCTCTCTCGCTCTCTCTCGCTCTCTCTCGCTCTCTCTCGCTCTCTCTCGCTCTCTCTCGCTCTCTCTTGGGTCCCTCGAGCGCGATTACAACAGCGGCACGCGTGGAGGAGGACGACGGCCGCCGCCGCGCGACGCTACACACGCGCGCCGCTCTGCGTCCTCCTCGCGCGCAGAGCGGCGGAGTCAAACGCCCCGCCAAAAACAACAACAACGGGAGACGAAGAAGATGAAGACGACGTCGTCTTCAAACGGTTAAAACAACGATTACAAAAAAAAACAACGCGTTCGTGTTGAAGTAACAATAAAAACACAGGTAGGTTAAAAACTATATTTACTATATATTGTTATTACTAACGTTATTATATAACGTTAGACGAAGACGAAGGCGCCGTCTCCGAACGGTTAGAACAACGTTTACAAAACGTGTTCGTGTTGATGTAACAATAACGATTAAAAACGATTTTTTTTTAAATTCATATTGTTAAAAGACGATTCACTTTTTTTTGCCTACTTTGCACCAAATAGGCTGGACGACGCACAGGGCCTAATTCCAAAAATAAAAGCATTTAAAAAAACGTGGCGCTTTTTGAACGTTTTAATATACTTACAATAATACAATATACAAAAAAATATTATAATATTTGAGTAATATTGAGGCCTATTATTGGCGACGTGACGATATGGCGATATGTTATCGATATGTTGGCCAGGCCTATATGGACATTGAAGACACAATACGATTTTCTTTAAAATATTGTGCTGCGGAATTGTATTTCTGAGTGAAAAGGGCCTTTTTTGGAGGCACCTGCATGTCTGGAGGTCTGGTGAGATGTGTATAGCACATGTGTCGGCTGTTCAGTAACTCAGCCAAACCTCAATATTGACCACGGTGAATATTCCCCTTCTATTAATAACACAACTATATAGATAGAGCAGACTATATACCAGGCTTATACTTAGCACAACATCAGTGGTCCACGGGCGGTCAAACCGCTGACCAATCCATCCATGCCCCCGGAGGAGAACCATACCACCAGACCGGTTGGTTGGTTGGTTGGTTCTCCGGTTCTGCTTTACGCACACTTACGCGTAAGATCATCATCGTTTACACTCCCAGAATCCACGCAGTCACGCACTGCAACATCCCCCTTGCGACCATCACACCCTCCCCCCAAATCCACGCTAATCCCCCGCCTCCCTCATTAAAATAGTTGGGCTGGTGGACATGACGCAGGGCGCAGGGCGCAGGGCGCAGGGCCTGCCGTCGGTGTAGTCGCTATACAGCTGTCAGTCGGACCCTGATGGATGCTGCTGTGTGGAAACATTACTCGGGAGTTTGAGACACGACCCGCTGTCCTTCCGCCCCGCGCAAAGTCCTCTGGCACCCTGCCGCGCCACCACAAGACGACAGCCGCCCTAAAAATAAAATACACCACACACACACACACACACCACACACACACACACACACACACCACACACCCACACACACCACACCACCACACACACCGCACACGCGCACGCACACGCACGCACACACACGCGCACACACACACACACACACACACACACCTCCAAACACATACTCGCACGTATAAGTGCGATAGCGACACACACGCCGACACGCACACACACACACACACACACACACACACACACACACACACACACACACACACACACACACACACACACACACACACACAACACACGTATAAGCGCGATAGCGACACACACACACGCGCGCGCGCACAAACGCCGACACACACACACACACACACACACACACACACAACACACGTATAAGCGCGATAGCGACACACACACACACGCGCGCGCGCACAAACGCCGACACACACACACATACACGCATACACAAACACACACGCACACACACTTCCGAACACATACTCGGACGTATAGGCGCGATAGCAACACACACACACACCGACACACACACGCACACGTTTTGTGCGTTTCCTCATCGTAAATCGTCCCAGCGTCCGATATCAAAAGCCTCGTTCCGCCCGTCATCATCGGGGTGATGATGATGGTGATGGTGATGATGATGATGGTGATGATGATGACCCTGAGCGCTCTCCTCACCCCCTCATCAGGGCCCAGTTGATATGGGATTCCGTTTCCCGCCGCGCCCCATGAAGACGCGGGAGTGTCCCCTCGGAGCCACGTGGCTTTCCCATTGTTAGGATTATTGTTAATAATATTTACGCCCTCATCAGACGCCATCATGGAGTTTTTCTTACGGACGGTCGAAGTAAATACTACTATATATACACATATAGGCCCTATTATAGGCCCGTGTGTTGTTTGTTATTAGGCCTCTCATATTTACAGGCCTTCTTTTATTGTGAAATACTATAGTTGTGTTTTAACAATCCAAAGGATATACAGTATATATATATATATATATATATATATATATATATATATATATATATATATATACACACAGAGGGCATCCGGGGATTAACAAATACACGAAATACACAACACATCTCGCGTACAGGCCTAGAACACGGTGGCCATGTGGTGGGATATTCTGGGCTTCGATTTAATGGTTTCTAACCTCGTTCAAAACAATCTTTTAAACAAAACTGCACAGGCGTACATCACTGTATAGGCTATATGTTGTTTATTTTTATAAATATTTATTAATATCTATTTTTTTTTAAATTAGTTCTTTATCCAATGATGTGGTGTGTTAGATGATGCACATTGTTCGATGTCAATGTAGATAGTAGATAGTAAATAGTAAATATCGAGTCTGCGGTGAACGAGAGCTCCATAACGCCCGAACCAGTAAACACAGCAGTGCGTCATTTTACCGCAATACGCGCGTGCAGGGGGTCGCTGCAGTGAATGTTGTGTTAATCCTCCCCTCCTTTGACAACGGCGGCTAGATGTCTAATTTCAGATAAGAGACACTATCGGCACCACATCTCAAATGACACGGTATCTCTTCAGCACCCATGGGTGATAGATAGCCTCATCACCACCCCCCCCCCCCTCGGTGTCCTTGTATGAACAGCGTCTCTGTCTGTCCAAGGACACGTACCCGATCTGCAGGCTTTACCGAGATATTTGGATTAAACATGTTTAATATAAACTGTTAAAAATGCCCATATTATAGTTACATAAGGAGGATACATTTTTTTTAAATCGACTTTGAGGAAAACGTCGACGTAAACATTAAAGTCAAATGTGCAGGGGAAAGATAAAGGCCTATAATTATCTCTCCCACAAGCTTTGATTGACAGCTCACCAAATGAGAAATCATTTACTGCAGGAACACAGCGGACGCACGCGTATCTGTGTGTTCCAGGTGTGTGTGTGTGCGTGTGCGTGTGCGTGTGTGTGTGTGTGTGTTCTACTGAGTCATTGAACAGGAACCGGTAGGAGCAAGGCCCAGTGAACAGAGCAGCATGCATTGCTGACAGAGGAGAACCACAGACGGGATATTTTAGGCTCCATCCTATTGATTAACAATTTCTAATTGATCTGTATGGTTATTATATGATACACCTGCTAGTCCCATTAAATACATATTACCTATTTATTGATTATTCATTATTGTATCCATGTAGACCTATATATTATATGAACATAATACAAATGCATAGCCTAAATGTATATGTATAATGCATTGTTTGTATTGCCAATATATGGTGTGTAATGCAGGTATAGGCCTATATTGTTCCCATTCCTTGCTTTTTTATCTTTTATATACAGGCTACAATGTATGAAAGAAATCTACATATAAGTCACCATACAAATAATAATAAAAAATGTTAAATAAAGGTTATTCTTAAACAGTTGATATGACTGATCATTTTGGTTCATCTCCGTCGTCGGGAAGGCCGTGGCAGAAATTGAACCCAGGGTACGTTACTGCTATCTAGTGGCCGCTATAAGGCACAACATCCATTATTACACACTGGGTTCATGTTCTAAATGCTTCGGGTTATTCTAGTTATGGGGTATTCATAATTTGATTATTATGTGGTAAAATAATGAATTTGGTCGGCTACCTATAGGCCTACTGACTACTTATATTTGTGTCGACAAAGTGAATGCTGCTAACCCCAGTTCCACTGTTTCAAACTCGACACTATGGACCCCTGCTGACATCACCAAGTGATGTGTTATAAGTGATATTATACTATGTTTTCATTAATAATGTTGTCGTCACCAACCATGACACAGCCACAAACCATAGCGTGGAATATATTGGCTTTTATAAAGATTCTCTAAGGAATTGACCAGGAGACCGTGAGAGAGTAATCATTCAACGGTTACATTATGTACATTATAAGGCACGTCAATACATCCAAACTGTTCAAAAGAAAAACAGATCCTTTAAAAATGTACAACCTCAATCCTTCCACGGCAACGCACCACAATGCTAAAGACAAACGCAATGTGGATATGAGTCAAGAAAACTTGCATATTTGTATTACTTTTTGGTCCTATTTATCATATATTATTTATATACAGTATATTCATACTCTGGTGTCCAACAGGCCCGTTGTATTGCGTCAACACAGCTCGTATTCCGGGCGATCGGCGCCCCACGGTGGCCAAGAAGGGCACTAGCATGCAGAGACTATGACCTTACGACGTCATGACATTGTGCGGTTATTCTGGTGTTTCTATTTTCAGCGAGGACAGAGAGAGAGGAAAGAGTGAATTGTCATCTGGAAGACTGATTCAAGAGCGGCAAGAGTCGATCGATTTATTTTACTGCTTTTCATACGCATGCACACACGCCACAGTCACACACGCTCACACACGGCTACAAAGAGGCATTAAAACTACATACAGCCATCATTGTTTTAAAATGGTAAGACAGGTCATGATCTAAAACATAGTATTTGAAGAGAGACAGACAGGCAGGGCAGAGACAGACAGCCAGGCAGTGTGGAACAGGAAGGCAGAAAGACGGTTCACCAAGACAGGTCAACCCTATAGAAGTTACAGACAGACAGACAGACAGACAGGCTGGGGGAAGGCACGCAGACAGGCCAGCGGAGTGAAGGATTCTGGGAAATCTCCCTCTAGCTTATGATTCTTTAAAAACGTCCCTTTGATCAGAAAGGTGTGTGTGCGTGTGTTGGGGGGGGGGGGGGTTCAGATAATGTCATCTGGATGGGGGGGGCATTTCCCCTTCCCCGCCTCCTCCTCCTCCTCCTCCTCCTCCTCCTCCTCCTCCTCCTCCTCCTCCTCCTCCTCCTCCTCCTCCTCCTCCTCCTCCTCCTCCTCCTCCTCTCTGGGGATTCAGATCTTTCTGTAGTCCTTGAGGGTGTTGAGCTACGTCATCATCAGTTGCTGCCACCGGGTCGCTCTTGGGAAGTTTGTTCGCTGCAGGAGCGCAGTGCAGGAAAGAGATTAGCACGACAGTCTGTCAATCTGTCTGTCTATCCATCCATGCTACATTCTGTATCCCTCTATCCGACCAAACATCACCATCTCATTGCTCCAATTAACCGTCAATCCCCCATCTATCCATACATTAATCTGCATCCACTCATGCTGCTATTGGTTGTGGATCACACTCCTCCAAAGCCTTGATTTAGTATTCTATCATCAGCAAATGAGCTTGTTTGTAGCGCCACTCTGGACGGACTCATTTCTGAATGTATATAGTTTCCAGCCATTCTTGAAAAAAGGAGCTTGTTTGCAAACAAAATAAGTGATCTTTTTATTGAATCACCCCAAAAGCACGTCATAACTTTCTTTCTCTCCACAAACTACTGAGAGTTGTTGAAGCTAACGTTAACGCGATGCCGGTGTGTTGTTCTCTGGTCATGTAGCACCAGTTCTCTAGGGCTGTTGTTCCAACTGTTGTTCTCTGGTCATGTAGCACCAGTTCTCTAGGGCTGTTGTTCCAACTGTTGTTCTCTGGTCATGTAGCACCAGTTCTCTAGGGCTGTGTTGTTCCAACTGTTGTTCTCTGGTCATGTAGCACCAGTTCTCTAGGGCTGTTGTTCCAACTGTTGTTCTCTGGTCATGTAGCACCAGTTCTCTAGGGCTGTTGTTCCAACTGTTGTTCTCTGGTCATGTAGCACCAGTTCTCTAGGGCTGTTGTTCCAACTGTTGTTCTCTGGTCATGTAGCACCAGTTCTCTAGGGCTGTTGTTCCAACTGTTGTTCTCTGGTCATGTAGCACCAGTTCTCTAGGGCTGTTGTTCCAACTGTTGTTCTCTGGTCATGTAGCACCAGTTCTCTAGGGCTGTTGTTCCAACTGTTGTTCTCTGGTCATGTAGCACCAGTTCTCTAGGGCTGTTGTTCCAACTGTTGTTCTCTGGTCATGTAGCACCAGTTCTCTAGGGCTGTTGTTCCAACTGTTGTTCTCTGGTCATGTAGCACCAGTTCTCTAGGGCAGGGGTTCCCAACCTTTTTTGTGCCACGGACCGGCAGATACATGAAAAAAATCTCACGGACCGGTTGTCAATTTTTTTCAGAGTTTTTTTGATTTACTCACCAGCAGGTGGCAACAGAGGCTAATTGTATGTAAATAACAGAAAATAGCAGAACAACATGCATCCAAAACATATGAACAAAGTTTAAAAGTAGGATACAATTTAAAAAATATATATGAATGCTTAACAAATATGAATAGCAGACCGGCACATCACTAGCGCGTAGTCTCTTTAGTAGCGCGTGCAACTGAAAGTCTCTCGTTATGCCGCCGATATATATTTAATCTATATATATAGATTATACCGCCCATATATACCGCTACATAATCTATATATATAGATTATACTATATATATAATCTCTATATATAGATTATACCGCCCGCCGTTCACCTATACTCAAATGATTTGAGTCAAATATGATGATAAACACACAGCTGTTTGGCGGCCCGGCAGTAACACCTCCACGGCCCGGTACCGGTCCGCGGCCCGGCGGTTGGGAACCCCTGCTCTAGGGCGATGGCTCCAACTGTTGTTATCTGGTCATGTAGTACCAGTTTCTAGTTTTGTTGACAGCCCTGATTTATGCAAAGCCCTAAATTTTCCAGCAGAAAAAAATGCAGAACTCTATGGGTTTTTGCAGAAAGATTAAGGATTTTCTGGTATAGTCCAGGCAGCTGGCATACTAGATGGCGGCAAAGATGTATCACATATAAGCCGTTTTAAGTCCTTTAAAAAAAAAATACTTGACAAATTGTGTGAACAGAGATTCTATTTGAAGGATTTCAACCACACCAGGAAGGGGACTTAAATAACAAGGAATATGATGATGATGATGATGCTGATGATGATGATGAAGAACCACTTACCAATGGCCATGAAGACTTCGTTAACATTTAGGGCGGTTTTGGCCGAGGTTTCCAGGAACAGCAGGCTGTTGTCATCTGCGTAGACCTGAGCCTCCTGGAACACATACAGGTTTAAGGTCAGATGAGTCCGATATTACAATGATATGTTCCCCTTCCATTTCATATTTTGACAAGGGCATCTTGCTCAGGGATGGCTACACAGAACCTTTTGGCTGTGAAACTCTCTCTCTCTCTCTCTCTCTCTCTCTCTCTCTCTCTCTCTCTCTCTCTCTCTCTCTCTCTCTCTCTCTCTCTCTCTCTCTCTCTCTCTCTCTCTCTCTCCCTTTTTCGACAACACCTTATGCAAATTGCTTGTTTTATACACAATTGATAGACTATTTTGTTGTACAACTTGCGCAATGACAATAAAGGCATTCTGACTCTGATGATATGCATTTAATACACGTTCAGACTGGGGATGGAAACACTGTTTGCAATGGGAGCGCCGCATATTTACACGAGGCTGAAAACGCCAGCAGCGTGACGAGGCACTGAGCTTTTTTTCTGCGCTAAAGCGTAGCGCTGGTCACCGTCACCATCACAGTGGAGGAGAGGCGGGAGAAATACCACACTGAGGTGGTACACATCCTACCTGCACAACGGTATATCAACAATGGAGAAGAAGCTTGATTCTGTTGGTCTCCGAGTATCCTTTGTTATATGACTTCTTCGGAATTTACTTTAATTCCTTTACTCTATTTTATTAATTATTGACTTATTCAGCATGTAAACACAATGCGAAAAACACCCCCTAACGCTCCCAGCTGTAACGTTTTCAGAAGAGCACCTGGCGTTTTTCAGCTGTGCTAAAACGCTTTGGTGGACATACGCCCACCTGCGTCTTAACCGCAGGTGGGCCGCAATGTGACTTTTTTTCTGACCTGGTGCTCAACAGCTCAGGTGTCGAGCGATGACAATGTTGGGGCTTGCCTGCCGCTGCAGCTCCAGGTCTTAGCCCGAGAGAAGGTGTCCTGGAGGGCAGCAGCATGCTAGTCTGAGAGCGCTCACAGATGCTAATGCTGGTTAGCCTGATAATAATTTCCCCCTCGGGGTGGAATAAAGTCACCGTCTAATGAAATGATCCATGAAGAAAAACGGTAGGGTGTGTAAGCTTACTTGCCAACTATCAATATATTATTAGAAACATATTATTATTATCCTTCTTTTTCTTTAATGTATCACAGAAGTATCGTATTTTATATCAACACAAATGTCCGAAAATCAATAAAGTACTTTACTGTAGAAAGAAGACAGTGTACCAGATATATATTTCTACATATATATACATATATATAGTATATATATATATATATATATATATATATACACATACATATATATATGTATATATATACATATATATGTATATATGTATATATATATGTATATATATATATATGTGTATGTATGTATATATGTATATATATATATATATATATATATGTATATGTATATACATATATATATATATATATATATACATATACATATATATACACATATATATACATATACATATACATATATACATACATACACATATATATATATATATATGTATATATATATATATGTGTATGTATGTATATATGTATATATATATATATATATATATATATGTATATATATATGTATATGTATATACATATATATATATATATATATATATATATATATATATATGTATATATATATGTATATGTATATACATATATATATATATATATATATACATATACATATATATACACATATATATATATATATATACATATATATATATATGTATATATATATATATATATATGAGCAAAACCTCGTTAGCCGCAAAAATCGAGGCTATTTCTGTACCCCTGTAACATCTGTAGTCCGTTTTAACATAGGCTACATGGCATCACATTTACCCTGTAGGCTACCAGGCAACTTTTTGCTTTCTCCTTAATTTCATTGCGGCAAAGTCCTCTGAGTGTCTAATGTGTCTTTGCAGCTTGCAATACATTTACATTTAGGGCATTTGGCAGACGCTTTTATCCAAAGCGACTTACAAGGTTGTTACGTCCCAGCTCGTGGAGAGTGGGAAAGAACATTTAACCAGTTGTACTTGGTAAATGAAAAGTTGTTTTAATAAATGACATACAATAACGTTGGCAAAAACAGCCACAATCAAAACAAAAGCCACTAAGGCAGCACGTTACAGGAACACCAAAGGAACCGATGGAACTCTTTACATAAGAGTGGTATTATAGGTTGCCCAAACCAAACAAACCAACACACAAACGAAACCTCCCTTCTACCAGGGGAAAACGAACAGGGCTAACAAAAGAATATGCGGCTACAAAACACCGCCGGGGAAACAAGGCAACCACGGCGCACGGGGCTCCCCAACACAACAGTCGTCAAGATCACACACATCAACACACCTGCTAACATTACGTTCGTTACTATCTCGGAGAAGTTTATTGAGACTTATTTATTGAGACTTGTTTATTGAGTCTGACACAGATTCAGACCTCTCCCGACTAACACGATGCACATGGTCTTAACAGCTGTCGCCGGACAGGGTGCGTGGAGATTGGAGAGTCGAGCCTGACATCCTCCAATCCAGACCTTCGGATCTTCGGTCCCGCCTACCGGGGAAGGAACAGGACGCCGGCATCCAATGACGTCTGGGCCACGGCACAGCTCATATACATAACACACACACGCACACACACACAGAACCCGCAGCCGTAACACCCCCTCCCTTAAGACACAAACCTATGGTTTTGTTCACCAAGCCCACCAGCAAACCCACCCAGTAGCACACAAACATCACTAAAACCTAGACAGAGCATCTGCCAACACATTGTCTGAGCCTTTCTTATGACGGATGTCTAGGTTGTAATCCTGCACGATCAGAGCCCATCGCATGAGACGCTGATTGTGATTGTACATGCGAGATAGAAATACGACGGGATTGTGATCAGTAAACACGGCCACTGGCAAAGGGCTAGATCCAACATAAACCTCGAAGTGCTGCAGAGCTAATAACAAAGCAAGGGTCTCTTTCTCGCAGTCTCCCCTGGAGGCGTGGGTTGTAGCGGGGCCTGAGGGATTATCTGATTGGGTTTACCGACGATCTGACACACATGGCAGCCGCGACAGTAACTAGTCACATCTCTCTTTAATCCTGGCCAAAAGAAATGTTTGAGAATAAGCTGGTATGTTTTAGTCACTCCTAAATGACCTGACCACTGGCTCTCATGCGCTACAGCCAGCACATGCTTACGATAGAGAACAGGCACGACTATCTGATAAACTACGCTCCAGTCAGTTTCAGCAGTAGCAGTGCGGGACCATTTACGCACCAATATTTCCTTATCCAGACTGTACACTACCTTCTCACCCCTTGCTTTGTCACCACTCACCACCTGATCGTAACACTTCGCAAGCGTTGGATCCGCCCTTTGCGCAGCAAGCAGACTCTCCCGAGTTACCGGGAGAGCCGGTCTGTCAGGAAGCATGTCTGCGACATCCTCGTCAAGGGGAGAAGCCACACTCACTGGCTTCCCCTCCGACACGGCTTCTTCTGAAAACAGTGGCAAAAACACACTGTCAGCTATTGAGACATTAGAGTCAACCTTACGCGCCTGAGCGCGTGTGATTGCACAAATAGGAAACACTTTCAAATCTGCTTGTTTTACCTCAGATGACTCTACGGGTTGAGGAGAATCCAATATCTCCAGGGCTGGAGTCACCTTACCACCCGCAATATCATTTCCCATCAGAAATACGATACCTTTTATTGGTAATGCGGGACACACCGCGACTGGAAAGAACCCAGTAACTAATTTTGATTGCACATGTACGTTGTGTACGGGCCGTGGGATATAACCCATCTCAATGCCACGTAATATTGAACCGTAGCCACAGGCCGACTGATCGGAGAACGGCAACGCTGAGGCAACAATCACAGACTGGGACCCTCCAGTGTCTCGCAAAATACGCACGGGTTTCTGATCGGCCGACTCACCAGATAAAGAAATTAACCCGTCAAAAACAAAGGGCTTGAAGCCCGGATCTATCTCACTGTCATCCGAATCAGGATTACGTAACATGACTGACTCGGCTGTAATCAAGCCAATGCCTTTCGGCTGGAGCAGATTTTGCAGCGGCTCTTTGTTTTTCAGCATCAAACAGTTGCCGATGACATGCCCAGGTCTGCGACAGTAAAAACATTCTCTCTCCTCTCTGTTAACATTAGCCGTTTGCCTGGGATACGTCAATGGCGAAACTGACGCACCACGGGGCTCGTCAGTAGACACAGAACAAAACACCGCTTTGTGAGTCAGAACATACTCATCTGCTAACACCGCAGCGGCAGAGAGTGATTTTACTTTTTGTTCGTTAACATACACCACAATGCGATCAGGCAAACACTTTTTGAATTCCTCCATCATAATTAACTCCCGTAGAGAATTGTACTCCGTAGCATTACATGTTTTAACCCATTTATCAAACAGTGTTCCCTTTTCCCTAGCGAACTCCACATATGTTTGATTCTGAGTTTTCTTGTGTAACCTAAACTTCTGTCTGTAGGCTTCAGGCACCAGTTCATATACCCTCATAATGGCAGCTTTAACAGTGTCATAAATCAAACTATCCTCCAATGACAGAGCAGCAACAGCCTCTTGAGCTTTCCCATGGATTTTGCACTGCAACAAAATAGGCCATGCTTGCAGCGGCCACTGTAACGCTGCAGCAATGCGCTCAAACGCCTCGAAATATGTGTCCACTTCCGCCTCACGAAATATGGGAACTAACGAAATATGTTTACCAATGTCAAATGTGGTTGGATGAGTTGGAGGTGACACCATACCTGTAGCCTGGGCAGACGAGAGAGGTGCACGCCACTGAGCATCAAGCTCCAGCTGCCGCAGCCTCACCACTTTATCTGCCTCAATCTCCAACTTCCTGACTTCCAGCTGTAGCTCTAGCTGTGCCCGTCGGTTCTGCTCCTTATCCTTCGCCTCCAGCTGGAGCCGTGCGAGGCGGACCTTAAGTCGGGCCTCGTCTCTGGATCTAGAACTGACCGGGGACAGAGGGTCATATCGAGGCATCGTGTACGGCGTTTTGGGCCGCCCACCATCCTTACTCTCTCCCACTGCCTGAGCGGTTTGAGACTCTGTCTCGAGTCTCTGGCTACCCCCACCTTCAGTCAGGGCGCCCTCAGACACAGCTAGCTCTGCTTGAACAGACACCACCAGGATGCCTTGTTCCACCAACTCATCAACTACAAGAGCCTTAACCTCCTTCTTTACCAATTGTTTAGATATTGTGAGACGGAAGTGTTTAGCAATATCAAAGAGATCCTCTTTGCGACATTCATCTAATTTCTCTAATGACGGATAAGCTAAAAAGTACTCCAAGTCAAAAGATGCCATCATCAGAGAACCTACATAGGCTATAATACCTACACTACGTACCTCATTAAAAAAACAACAACTTCCAAACCCTGAATTTAATTAATTAAATTCAGGACCGGACGAGCCCCCAATTATGTTACGTCCCAGCTCGTGGAGAGTGGGAAAGAACATTTAACCAGTTGTACTTGGTAAATGAAAAGTTGTTTTAATAAATGACATACAATAACGTTGGCAAAAACAGCCACAATCAAAACAAAAGCCACTAAGGCAGCACGTTACAGGAACACCAAAGGAACCGATGGAACTCTTTACATAAGAGTGGTATTATAGGTTGCCCAAACCAAACAAACCAACACACAAACGAAACCTCCCTTCTACCAGGGGAAAACGAACAGGGCTAACAAAAGAATATGCGGCTACAAAACACCGCCGGGGAAACAAGGCAACCACGGCGCACGGGGCTCCCCAACACAACAGTCGTCAAGATCACACACATCAACACACCTGCTAACATTACGTTCGTTACTATCTCGGAGAAGTTTATTGAGACGTCTGACACAGATTCAGACCTCTCCCGACTAACACGATGCACATGGTCTTAACAGCTGTCGCCGGACAGGGTGCGTGGAGATTGGAGAGTCGAGCCTGACATCCTCCAATCCAGACCTTCGGATCTTCGGTCCCGCCTACCGGGGAAGGAACAGGACGCCGGCATCCAATGACGTCTGGGCCACGGCACAGCTCATATACATAACACACACACGCACACACACACAGAACCCGCAGCCGTAACAAAGGTGTACATTAGTTGAAGCAGACAATAGCATAACACTGAGGTACGCAAACATAAAAATAGAGCAGTTCACAAGTATTCATATTAACAAGATGAATAACACAATTTCGTACTGCTAGGTCACCTGCTTAAGTAGCTGTGATAGAGCGTGTTATCAACATTAAGGATATACACTTGCTAACTTATACAACATGCTAAGAGCTATTAATGTCAGGACTTAAGCAAGTTTAGGGGTTTCACAAAGGAGAAGGAGGGTTCAAGGAGAGTCCAGGTGGACTCTGAACAGGTGGGTCTTGAGTCTCTCACACGATGCGAGGGGTATGTGGCAGGGGCTGCAGAAGATAACGAACTTCAGAGGGAGAACCAGTTGTGTAGAGAACTCCTCTACCTCCCTCCCAGGAGAGCTAAATACATTTTTTGCTCGGTTCGACGTAAACGGCAGCCCGCCGAAGCCAGCACCGACTGGGGAGACCAGCCAGCTGCGCATCTCGGAGGCGGATGTGCGCCGCACCTTTAAGCGGCTGAACATCCGTAAGGCGGCAGGCCCCGACGACATCCCGGGCCGCGTCCTCAGAGCATGCGCAGACCAGTTGGCAGGAGTCTTTGCAGACATCTTCAACCTCTCCCTGTCCCAGGCTGTTGTCCCCGCGGTCTTCAAGATATCCACCATCGTGCCTGTCCCTAAACAAACCAAGGTAACATGCCTGAATGACTACAGACCTGTGGCCCTCACCTCGATCGTTAGCAAATGCTTCGAGAGGTTGGTCAAGGACTTTATTTGCTCCGTGTTACCTACCACGCTGGACCCATGGCAATTTGCATATCGTCAAAATAGATCCACGGACGACGCAATTGCCATGGCCCTCCACACTGCCCTTTCCCACCTGGAGGGGAAGAACTGTTATGTGCGAATGCTGTTTGTGGACTACAGCTCAGCATTCAACACAATAGTTCCTGCCAAGCTCGACACCAAGCTGAGAGGTCTAGGCGTACCCCCATCCATGTGCAGCTGGATACTGAACCTCCTGTCGGACCGCCGCCAGGTGGTGAGGATGGGCAGCACCACATCAGAGCCACTGACCCTCAACACGGGAGCCCCCCAGGGATGCGTGCTGAGCCCTCTCCTCTACTCCCTCTACACCCACGACTGCATGGCTATGCACAGCTCCAACGTCATCGTCAAGTTTGCTGACGACACGACAGTGATGGGCCTGATCGCCGGCGACGACGAGACAGCCTACAGGGAGGAGGTCGGATCGCTGGAGCAGTGGTGCCAGGAGAACAGCCTCGCCCTCAACGTCAAGAAGACCAAGGAGCTGATCGTGGACTTCAGGAGGCAGAGGGGAGAGCACAGCCCTATCTCCATCGACGGCGTTGCAGTAGAGAGGGTCAGCAGCTTCAAGTTCCTCGGCGTGCACATCTCCGAGGACCTCACATGGTCCACGCACACCACACACGTGGTGAAAAGGGCCCAACAACGCCTGTATTTTCTCAGGCGTCTGAAGAAATTCAGCATGGGCCCCCGCATCCTGAGAACATTCTACAACGGCACCATCGAGAGTGTTCTTACAGGGTGTATCACCGCCTGGTACGGGAACTGCACGGCACTCGAGCGCAGAGCGCTTCAAAGGGTGGTGCGGACGGCCCAGTATATCGTTGGAGGTGAGCTCCCCTCCCTCCTGGACATTTACAACCAGCGGTGCGTGGCCAAGGCCAAACGAATTATAAAAGACATTGCCCACCCCAGCCACGAACTATACTCACTATTACCGTCAGGCAGGCGATACCGCAGTATCAAGTGTCGTACAAATAGGCTTAGAGATAGCTTCCACAGTCAGGCCATCAGGCTGCTGAACAAGGGCGTATAACATATAACAATGTATATTTTATTACATTGATTTATATATACATATTGCTCTTTTCTGTGCTGATTTTTGCATTTTATAAATTGCATTTTTTATTTTTATTTTATATTCTTTATTCTATTTTTATTCTATTTTTATCTATTTTTATTTTATCTTATTTTATAACTGCTGTCTGTCGTCGGGTATTGCACACAAGATTTTCACATCACTGCTTTATACTAAACTGTAAACTGTGAAGTGACAATAAACTTGACTTGACTTGACTTGACTCTTGCGGAAGCTGGCGAGGGACTCTCCACCACTGTGGAGCCAGAGCCGTGAAGAGCTGGGTCTTGGACGAGCGATGTTTGGTTGTCATCAGTGAAGGTCGAACAAGTCGCCTGGCAGAAGTTGAGCGGAGCGCTCTGGCTGGGATGTAGGGTTTGACCAACGCCTGGAGGTAGGCTGGGGCAGTTCCATTGACTGCCCTAAAGGTCAGCACCAGAGTCTTGACCTTGATGCGAGCATTTACCGGAAGCTAGTGGAGATCGCGGAAGAGAGGGGTCACGTGGGAGAATTTTGGTAGGTTGAATACCAGGCGTGCTGCTGCATTCTGGATGCGTTGGAGGGGCTTGGTTGCAGAGGTGGGGAGTCCCGCCAGGAGAGAGTTGCAGTAGTCGAGGCGGGTGATGACGAGCGCTTGGACCAGGATCTGCGCCGCTTCATGAGTGAGGAAGGGCCGGATCCTGCGGATGTTGTAGAGGGCAATTCTGCAAGATCGGGCCACTGCGGTGACGTTGGCATTGCAGGACAGCTGGTCATCTACCACCACACCAAGGTCTCTTGTTGTGGTTGAGGGGGAGACTTGGGTGTTCTCGATGGTGACCAGTAGGTCCATCTGAGGGCAGTCTTTCCCCGGTATGAAGAGGAGCTCAGTCTTGTCAAGGTTGAGCTTCAGGTGGTTGGCGGCTGTCCATCTGCTGATGTCGGCCAGGCATTTAGAGATGCGTGTTGCGATTTGGGTTTCTGAGGGGGGAAAGGAGAGAAACAGTTGAGTGTCATCTGCATAGCAGTGATAGGAGAAGCCATGAGATGTGATTACAGAGCCTAGCGATTTAGTGTAAAGAGAAAACAGAAGGGGTCCCAATACTGAGCCTTGGGGGACTCCGGTGTCCAGGGTGCAGGGTCTTGACAGGGAACCGTTCCATGTGACCTGATAAGTGCGATCTGCAAGGTAGGAGGTGAACCAGGATAACGCAGTTCCAGCGATTCCAAGCTCGGCGAGAGTGGAGAGGAGGATCTGGTGGTTCACTGTGTCGAACGCCGCAGACAGGTCGAGAAGGATCAGTACTGATGAGAGGGACGAGCTTCTGGCATCACGAAGAGACTCTGTCACTGCGAGCAGTGCCGTCTCCGTGGAGTGCGCAGCCTTGAAGCCTGACTGGTGAGGGTCGAGGAGGTTGTTCTGGGAGAGATAGGAAGAAAGTTGTGAGGAGACAGCACGTTCAAGGGTTTTGGACAGGAATGATAGGAGAGATACCGGTCTGTAGTTTTGGACATCAGTGGTGTCCAGGGATGGTTTCTTGAGGAGCGGCTTGATTCTGGCAGTCTTGAAGGCTGCCGGAAACAGGCCTGCCTCAAGGGAGATGTTGATTTGGGATGTAAGGAAGGGAAGGATATCGCCCGAGATGTCCTGGAGAAGAGAGGAAGGGATTGGGTCGAGGGGGCAGGTGGTAGGGTGGTTAGATGTCACCAGTTTGTTACCTTCATCAGGGGAGAGGGGGTTGAAACAGGTAGGGTTAGTGGGGGTGGGAGAAGAGGGAGGGAGGAAAGCGGTGGGGGTGAAGGTGGAGGTAATGTCGTTCACCTTCTTCGTAAAGAAGGTGACAAAGTCATCAGCTGAGAGGGAGGAGGGAGGGGGAGGGGAGGGGGGGTTGAGGAGGGAAGAGAACATGGAGAAAAGTTTCCTTGGGTTAGAGGCAGAAGAGTTGATTTTTGTACGGTAGAAGGCAGATTTAGCAGCCGATACCGTGGAGGTGAAGCCAGCGAGGAGACGGAGGTATTGAGCGAGGTCATCAGAAGAGTCCGATTTCCTCCATTTTCTCTCAGCCGCCCGTAGCTCTGCTCTACGAGCCCGCAGAGGTTCGGACAGCCAAGGAGGTGGAGGACAGGCTCGTGCTGGTCTGGAGGTGAGAGGACAGAGAGAGTCGAAGGAGGAAGAGAGAGAGGAAGTCAGTGGAGTGGAGGAGGCTTCCTCTACCGACAAGAGAGAGAATTGTTGGGGGGATGGTAGTGAGGATAGGACAGATGCGGAGAAAGAAGAGGGAGAGAGAGTTTTCAGGTTACTATGGAAGGTAACAATGTGGGGAGTAGTGGGTAGGGAGGTGGGGGATTTGAGAGGGAGAGAGAAAGCAACAAAATGGTGATCAGAGACAGGGAGGGGTGTGACAGAGATCGCCGAGGTGGTACAGGATCTTGTGAAGACAAGATCCAGTTGGTTCCCAGCTCTGTGGGTAGGGGGAGAAGGAGTGAGTGTTAGACGGAATATGGCAAAAAAGTGATTCAATGAATTCAGGAGATTGTAACTTATCCGACTGGATGTTGAAGTCACCCAGAACCACGAGTGGGGTGCCGTCCTCAGGAAAGCAGCTGAGGAGGGCGTCCATCTCATCAAAGAAGTCACCAAGAGGGCCCGGTGGTCGGTAGATTACGGCAATGTTGAGCCTAGTTGGGATGGTAACAGAAACAGCATGAAATTCGAGTGCCGATCTGGTCAGGTGACCCAGAGGGAGTACCTGATATGACCAGTTTGGAGAGACTAGGAGTCCCGTTCCTCCACCACGCCCAGAGGGTCGGGGGGTGTGGGTGAAGGAGTAGGTCGCGGAGAGAGCGGCTGCGGTGGCCGTGTTCTCAGCGGTGATCCAGGTCTCGGTGAGAGCCAGGAAGTGGAGAGACTGGAGTGCGGCGTAGGCCAGAATGGTTTCAGTCTTCTTGACCGACGATTGGCAATTCCAGAGTCCCCCTTTCACCACAAGATCTGTGAAGGTAGAAATGGTAGGATAGAGGAGATTGGAAGGGTCGCGGCGTCGAGAGGGAGAGCCTCGATGCCATCTATTGCGGTAGGATGTCCAGACTACAATGGAATGCAATACGCATAAGTCGCATCACTCTCTCCTCTTCCAGACAACTCCGCAGTGATGTTTTCAAACGATTCTGCAGGGAGAAGCCCCTCTCTGCTGGTCGCTTCACACGGGCACAACACAGGCCCTTTAGCCCGTGTGGCCCAGTCGGGTACAGCTCGCTGAACCCACAAATTAGCACTTGGCAAGCTATCGCTAACATTAAAGCCCCATAGCCATGGAGCGGCCATCACCGCACCTGCATCTCGTCGGGCGCGCGTAACGTCATCAGAGGAGCGGCAGCTGATTGGTCACTTCATGACCAAAACCCAACATTATTACCGGACATTTTGACCGGCAGGTTTTTAAATTACCGTTTTTTTATAATTTTTACCCGCTAAAAACCGGTAAATACCGGCTAACGGAAACCCTGATATATATATACATATAGGAACATATTTATCCGGTGTATAGTCACTCACTGCATTGGTGATGTCGTAGACCGCGATGGCGGCCTGGGCTTCCCGGTAGTACATGGGCGCCAGGCTGTGGTGATGTTGTGACATCACCAATGCTCACAACCAGAAGGTTGCTGGTTCGATCCCCGGCTCCTCCTAGCAAAAACTGTCGAGGTGTCCTTGAGGAAGACCCTAACCCTAACTGCTCCCCGGGCGCTGTAGAAATAGCTGCCCACTGCTCCTAATACTAGGATGGGTTAAATGCAGAGAACACGTTTCACTGTATGTCTTCATGTATGTGACCAATAAAGAGGATTCAATCCTCACGATTTGTTGTTGTTTGTTGGTAGCGCTCTTGGCCCAGATCTTGTCCAGGCACACCGTCTGGGTCAGGAAGGCAACTGGAGAGGAGTAACACACCACCACCCATCATCATCATCATCATCAGTCCCATTTCCTACCATTCGGCTACTAAAACGTTTAAACATTTACATTTACATTACATAAACACAGACATTTACATTACATAAACACAGACATTTACAGTGGTGAATGGTTCCATGTGAAACGTGGTGATATAGCCACTGGGTTATAATGATTCAGTAATGATTCAATAAAAATACCAGCGTTGAAGTATTGTTTTCATTTCCTTAATAGTGAACGACCCATGACTCAAGAGGCCCACAGTGCCCCCTAGTGGCCAACATTAAGTTACTCCCGATTCTCCTATCCCCTAACCAACCGCTGATCAGAGGTTCTGCTTTCAAATAGTAGGACTGCTGGAACAAAAGTTATGTTATAACACAGTCAAGTCAAGTCAAGTTTATTGTCACATCAAAGTTTATACAAGTATAAGCAATATATAATATATATAATAAATATATATAATGTATAAGCAAAATCTTATGTGCAATACCCGACGACAGACAGCAGTTAAAACAAATTAAAAAATTAAAAAAGAATAGAATGAAAAAATAAGTAAAAAGTATAAAGTACGTATAAAGTTAAATATATCAAAATATAAAAATGCATACATAAAATGCAATATATTAGCACAGAAAAAGAGCAATATATATAAATCAATGTAATAAAATATACATTGTTATATGCTATACGCCCTTGTTCAGCAGCCTGATGGCCTGACTGTGGAAGCTATCTCTGAGTCTATTTGTATGGCACTTGATACTGCGGTATCGCCTGCCTGACGGTAAAAGTGAGTACAGTTTGTGAGGACTGCTGGATCAGAAGTTATACTATAAACACAGTAGGACTGCTGGATCAAACGTTCTGTTATAACACAGTAGGACTGCTGGATCAGAAGTTGTACTATAACACAGTAGGTTACATCATAAAACGCATCATAAAAGACATTGCCCACCCCAGCCACGAACTGTATTCACTTTTACCGTCAGGCAGGCGATACCGCAGTATCAAGTGCCATACAAATAGACTCAGAGATAGCTTCCACAGTCAGGCCATCAGGCTGCTGAACAAGGGCGTATAGCATATAACAATGTATATTTGATTACATTGTACATATATACATACTGGTATGTATATAACTCCTTCGCCTGGTACTGGAACTGTCCATTGATGAAGCCAGTACCAGACTCGACTTCCCCACCTCGGACTCCCCCAGCAGGACGAGCTTGAACTGGAAGATCTTATTGGTTGCTGAGGCGGCGTTGGGCCTGCTAGCCGAAGCGGCGTTGGGCCTGCTAGCCGCCATGTTTTTGGGGGTTTGTCACAAACAAACCCAATCCCAGACACAAGTTGGCACTGATGGTGGACGAGGGACCCAATTGATCCCTGCTCTCAATTTCAGGTCAGGGATGAGAGACGGACGACCACCTGTCCTGCAATGACACGCACAAAAACATCGTTAGCTATTTTGAGTTATCTTGACAACAGACAAACAGATAAACAAGGGGTGAAAAACATAACCTTCTCCCATCTTCGATTGCGGTGGTCACCAGTGGTGAAGCGTCAGGGCCTTCAAGGTATTCAGAGAAGACCCTGGAACTCTCAGATGAAACCAAAAAAATCGAATTAATTGTATTAATAAAGTAATACAATTTAATAAAATGTAATACAATTTAATAAAATTTAAATAAAATTAATAAATGAGAATCGTATCTGTGTTGTTGATCTGTTATATTACAGTGTTACGTTGATTTGTTTGTCTTTCTCGGTCCATGCAGTACGCATTTGAGTGGTTTTGTGTTGGAAAAACAATGCAACCAATCAGATATTTTTCTGGGTTGCTGGGAAGAATATCCTTCAACCAAAGTATTCCCGATTACTTTGGCCCTTAGACTGAATGAGAGCGTACGTTTGGATTGACAATTTGATCAACCAATCATATAGTGATTTGTAGCCAATGGGCGTATTCTTTCAGATTTCCCCACAGCTCAATAGGGAGCTAGAAGGTATACTTGCTGGAGCGAGAGTGGATCTAGCGTAGTGCTACGTTTTCTTCTACGTAGTTTTTTTACGTCAAAATGGCAACAGGTGAAGATGATGTCATTGCGGATTTATTGTTGGAACCATTTTCAAGACGACCATTCAATGTAAAGATGGACATTATTAAAAAGGCCGTCCAACGCCTGACAATCTTGAGCTGAATCAAGTTGTTAAAGCAGGCTATGTTCGCCATTTTCAGGCTAGCAACTGGGAAAGATACCCGTGGCTAACGGGCTCTACTAGCCACGAGAGGCTCTACTGCTGGGAGTGTTGCTATTTGGGACCGACAAGAGGGCATGGAATTGGAAAGGCAACTTATTTTGGATCTGAAAAGCGATCAGCTTTATGACCGGGTGGTCGAACAATTCATCCAGAAGGACAGGAGAATGGATTTGGTCTTTAAGTGAACATCATTGGTGAGTGAGACTCATTTGTCTTTGTTGGTTTTGTCGCAATGTTGCATCTCGTTGAGCTGGTTGTTGCATTTTGTTTCTACACACTTGTTGAATGATTTGTTAATGGCTGTCTTGGGTTTGTTAAGCATTGTTGTGCATTTGAATTGAGAGTTTTGACTTGATCTTTCTTTGCATCGCTTAACGTGAAAAGACTTAACGTAACTAAGAGTTACAAAACCGCAATCAATAATCACCTAATTTGCATATGTCTTGTCATTAGCACTTTCACCTTTTCACTTTCATTTTGACATGTGAAAGTGCTAATGACAAGACATATGCCAGAGACATTTGGTGATTATTGGAGGAGAAGACGACAGCCTCCACGCGGCCTCCTCTGCAAGTAACGAGAGATGGTGAAAGACCAGCTCGTGAAACCAATGTCGCCACCCAATCATCGTCAAGCTGACAGACCAAGGCGTAAAAAGTCGGGGGGATGCAAGTCCACGCCAGGACGGGTATCCATCCCGACGGTCGACCACCAAGGTCTGGCAGTGCTCCAGCTAAACGTAGAGGGCCTCACCAACGCCAAACTCGAGATCATAAGTCACCTCGCCGACTCCCACAAGGTTGCAGCTGTCCTCCTACAGGAAACCCACTGTATGGTTGAAGACACCCTCAAGCTGCCCGGGTTCCACCTAGCTGGTTCCATCCTCAGCAGACATCACGGTATTGCGACCTTTGTGAGGTCTGATCTGGGGTGGACAGCCACTGGCCAATCTCCACCAAGTGCCAGCGTTGAGTGGCTGTCCACCAAGATACAGGCAACATCTGTTGTAAATGTGTACAAGCCTCCACCATCTACACTGACCGTGTCGGCCCTCCCGCTTGCCCAGGCACCTGCCATCTATGCAGGGGACTTTAACGAGCCACCAAGTTTCCACTCTTCAAGATGGAACACCTTCACCAACCCAGACCTCGCATTTGCTGTATGCCACAACAGCGACCCAATTCCGGAGAGACAGGTCATTGATAGGTTCCCCCGGTCACACCACCGACCGTCTGTCATCAAAGCCCCCTCACTGGTGCAGCCGGTAGAGGGTAAACCTGTCCGTAGGTGGAACTTCCGGAAGGCCAACTGGCAGGCATTCACCACGGAGACAGAGAGAACATCAGCCTGTCTCCCGGACCCAGACATTGCTGATGTGGACTCAGCATATGCAGCCTACTGCGAAGTTCTCCTAAGTGCAGCAAAGAAGACGATCCCTCGCGGCTACAATGCGAGCTACATCCCGGGCTGGGACGAAGAGTGCAACCACCTCCTGCGTGAACATCAGCAGGCTGGCTCAAGGGAGGATGTGGAAGCGACTGCAACGGCACTACTCCACAAGCTGGACGCCACCCGAAGGGCCAGATGGACTGAAACCGTTGAGTCAATCGATTTCACCCATTCCAGCCGTAAGGCGTGGCAGACCATCAACCAGCTCACTGGCAGGAAAACAACACCCCCCAAGTGCCCTGTGACAGCAGATGCCATTGCAGCCCAGCTCCTGAAGAACAGCCAATTCCAAAGTTCAGATAAGAACTTTGCCCGCTCTACACTGTGCGAGATATCTTCCCTCTCTAGGGCATCCAGTGTCGATGTTGACATGTCCGGACAGTTTACAACAGCTGAACTTAGGGCGGCCATCGGCAACCTTAGGCAAGGCAAGTCCCCGGGGCATGACAACATCCACCCAGAGTTCGTGACCCACCAGAGTGAGACAACATCTGCCTGGCTGTGCTCTTTTTCTCATCCTGCTTCCAGAGGTCCAAACTGCCGAAGACCTGGCGCCGTGCTGCTGTTATCGCCCTGCTGAAACCAGGCAAAACTGCGGAAGACCCTAAGGCCTACAGACCCATCTCGCTGCTCTGCGTCCCATTCAAGATACTGGAGAGGATGATCCTCAGCCGCATAGAGCCAGTAGTGGACCCACAGCTTCCAAGGGAACAGGCTGGTTTCCGGCGGGGCAGGTCAACAGTAGATCAGGTAACCCTGCTCACCCAGGACATCGAGGACAGCTTTCAGGCCAAAGAGAAAGTTGGGGTTGTGTTGCTTGACCTAACAGCCGCATATGACACCGTCTGGCACCGTGGACTTCACCTGAAGCTGCTGAGGACTATCCCAGACCGGCATATGGTGAAGTTCATAATGGAGATGCTGTCCAACCGCAGCTTCATCCTCCGAACCAGCGATGGCCAGCGAAGCAGACTGAGGAGATTGAGAAACGGGGTGCCACAGGGGTCTGTCCTCTCACCACTGCTGTTCAATATTTACATCCACGACCTCCCGGAGACAACATCCAGACAATATGGTTACGCGGATGATCTGGCCATCATGCTGCGTCGAACAACATGGTCAGCGGTGGAACAGGGTCTCAACCAGGACATGGGCATCTTGGCTGCCTACCTGCGCAAGTGGCGTCTGCAGCTCAGTACTGGGAAGACTGTGTCGGCCGCATACCACCTGTGCAACAGAGAGGCCAAAAGGGAACTGTCGGTGTCCGTCGACAACAAGCGTCTGGAGCACCAACTAGCCCCCAAGTACCTCAGTGTTTGGCTGGACAGGACACTGTCCTACAAACGGCACCTTGAGGAAGTGAGAGCCAAAGTGACAGCAAGGGTCTCGCTTATCCGCCGCCTTGCTGGCACAACCTGGGGTGCCTCCGCCAGGACACTCCGAATCTCCACACAAGCCCTGGTGTTCTCTGCTGCCGAATACTGCGCCCCAGTCTGGAGTAGAAGCCCACATGTGAAGAAGGTTGATCCTATCATCAACAATGCCCTTCGGATCATAACCGGTTGCCTAAAGCCCACCCCCGTGTCCTACCTGCCAGTCCTAGCGGGAATTGCCCCGGCCGGTCTCCGACGAGAGGCCGCTATCCTCGCACTTGCAAGGAAAGCCCAAGAACATGACTGGCATATCCTGCACGAAACAACAACAAAGGCAGCGCCCCCAAGCAGACTCAAGTGCCGTCACCCCTACAACAGGACAGCACAAGAGATGCTTGGTTCCATCCCTGAGGACCTGTCTACAAGGGCATGGCTAGCAACTTCCTGGAAGCAGGAATGGGAGTCGGCTGAGCCCACACGTCTGCACCATCACATCCAAGATCTGGGAGATGGAGTCGAAGGAGAACATCTACCACGCCGGCATTGGACCCTGCTGAACCGCCTCCGTACTGGGGTTGGTCGCTTCAAAGCGTCCATGAAGGAGTGGGGCCTGGCAGACAGCGCAGTATGTGAGTGTGGCGAGCCTGAGCAGACTGCCGACCACATAATCACCACCTGTCCTCTGTACAGACCTCCTTCAGAGGCTGGCCTCTTCCATGTGGGACCAGAGACGAGAGCGTGGCTTTGTGACACTGAGCTGGACATATGATGATGATACACGAAAGAAGAAAAAAGAAGATGTGTGTGGGGGTCTGTGTTGGTCTGTTACTTCACTACATGGACACTGCTTTACAACTATGGTCAAATTGGAAATTGGCTGAGACAATCTTATCTGCGGGAACCATCACCTTATCGTGGTGGAGAGGTTTGCGTGTCCCTGTGAACCTGAGAGCTGTGTTGTCTGGAGCCTAGTGCTCCTGGAAGGGTCTCCCATGGCAGATTGGTCTCAGGGGAGGGGCCAGACTAAGAATGGTTCAAAGACCCTAATGGACAAACAAACAAGTAGAAGTGAGGATACCCTGCCCGGAGGAAGCCCGGGGCCCTTTTCCGCAGCCAGGCCTGGAAAGAGGGCCAGCGAGCGCCTGGTGGCCGGGTTAGCCACGGAGCCCGGACGGGCATAGCCAGAAAAAGCAACGTGGCCACTTCTCCTTCCCGCGGACCCACCACCTACGGGAAGAACCGCTGGGGTCGGGTGCACTGCCAGTTAGGAGGCAGTGAAGGCAGGGGGCATCGACGGACCAAACCCAGCCAACAGAGACTGGCTTTGGGGACGTGGAATGTCACCTCTCTGGGGGGGAAGGAGCCTGAGCTTGTGTGGGAGGTGAAGCGCTACCAATTAGATCTGGTGGGGCTTACCTCTACGCACAGCACTGGCTCTGGAACTAAACTCCTGGATAGGGGTTGGACTCTTTCCTTCTCTGGAGTTGCTCAGGGTGTGAGGCGCCGGGCGGGTGTGGGGATACTCACAAGTCCCCGCCTGAGTGCCGCTTTGTTGGAGTTTACCCCGGTGGACGAGAGGGTCGCCTCCCTACGCCTTAGGGTCATGGGAGGGAAAACTCTGACTGTTGTTTGTGCCTATGCACCAAACAACAGTTCGGAATATCCCGCCTTCTTGCACACCCTGGATGGAGTCCTGCATGGGGCTCCTGAAGGGGACTCTATAGTCCTCCTGGGAGACTTCAACGCACACGTGGGTAACGATGGGGAAACTTGGAGGGGCGTGTTGGGGATGAACGGCCTACCTGATCTGAACCTGAGTGGGGTTTTGTTATTGGATTTCTGTGCTAGTCATGGATTGGCCATAACAAACACCATGTTCAAACATAAGGATGCTCATAAGTGTACATGGTACCAGAGTACCTTAGGCCGAAGGTCAATGATCGATTTTGTTATCGTGTCATCTGGCCTGAGGCCGCATGTTTTGGACACTCGGGTGAAGAGAGGGGCAGAGCTGTCAACCGATCACCATCTGGTGGTGAGTTGGGTAAGATGGCGGGGGAAGCCTCTGGACAGACCTGGTAAGCCTGAACGTGTAGTGCGGGTGAACTGGGAACGTCTGGTGGATGCCCCTGTCCGGGAGACCTTCAACTCCCACCTCCGGCGGAATTTTTCGGGCATCTCTGTGGAGGCTGGCGGCATTGAGCCAGAGTGGTCATTGTTCAAAGTTTCTATTGCCGAAGCTGCGGTTGAGAGCTGTGGCCTCAAGGTCATTGGTGCCTCAAGGGGCGGCAACCCTCGGACTTCGTGGTGGACATGGGTGGTCAGGGAAGCCGTCCGGCTGAAAAAGGAGGCTCAGTTGCGAGGTATCGACAGGCCAAGAGGACGGCAGCCTCGGCTGTAGCGGAGGCAAAGCAGCGGGTGCGGGAGGAGTTCGGAGAAGCCATGGAGAAGGACTTTCAGTCGGCACCAAAGTGTTTCTGGCAAACAATCCGGCGCCTCAAGAGGGGGAAGCGTGGATCCATCCAAGCTGTGTACAGTAAGGGTGGGACATTGCTGACCTCAACTGAGGAGGTGATCGGGCGGTGGAAAGAACACTTTGAGGAACTTCTTAACCCAACTACACCCTCAATGGTAGAGACAGAGCTGGAGGATGAAGGACGGCAAACATTAATCTCCCTGGAGGAAGTCACTACGGTAGTCAAACACCTCCGCAGTGGCAAAGCCTCAGGGGTTGATGAGATCCATCCAGAAATGCTAAAGGCTCTGGGTGTTGATGGGCTGTCATGGATGACACGTCTTTTCAACATTGCGTGGAAGTCTGGGACAGTGCCTGAGGAGTGGCAAACGGGGGTGGTGGTACCCCTGTTCAAAAAGGGTGACCAGAGGGTGTGTGCCAATTACAGGGGTATCACATTACTCAGCCTCCCTGGGAAAGTCTACTCCAAGGTGCTGGAAAGGAGGGTTCGGCCGATAGTCGAACCTCAGATTGAAGAGGAACAATGCGGATTCCGCCCTGGTCGTGGAACAACGGACCAGCTTTTCACTCTTGCAAGGATCCTGGAGGGAGCTTGGGAGTATGCCCATCCGGTCTACATGTGTTTTGTTGATTTGGAGAAGGCATATGATCGGGTCCCTCGGGAAATACTGTGGGGGGTGCTGTGGGAGTATGGGGTGCGGGGGTCACTGTTGAGGGCCATACAATCTCTCTACTCCCAAAGCAAGAGATGTGTCCGGATTCTCGGTAGTAAGTTAGGCCTGTTCCCAGTGGGTGTTGGCCTCCGCCAGGGCTGCGCTTTGTCACCTATCCTGTTTGTGATTTTCATGGACAGGATTTCAAGGCGTAGTCATGGAGGGGAGGGGTTTCAGTATGGTGGGCTCAGGATTGAATCGCTGCTGTTTGCAGATGATGTGGTCCTGTTTGCGTCATCAGTATGTAACCTTCAGCACTCACTGGATCGGTTTGCAGCGGAATGTGAAGCGGCTGGGATGAGGATCAGCACCTCCAAATCTGAGGCCATGGTTCTTAGCAGGAAACTGGTGGATTGTCTACTCCAAGTAGGGAGGGAGTCCTTATCCCAAGTGAAGGAGTTCAAGTATCTCGGGGTCTTGTTCTCGAGCGAGGGGAGGATGGAGCGTGAGATTGACAGGAGAATAAGTGCAGTAGGAGCAGTATTGGGTGCACTTTGGCGCACCGTTGTAACCAAAAGAGAGCTGAGCCAGAAGGCAAAGCTCTCGATCTACCGATCAGTCTTCGTTCCTACCCTCACCTATGGCCATGAACAATGGGTAATGACCGAAAGGCAGACATCAGTTGTTCATTTGACAGCTCCCAAAGTGCCAGGACTATGGCCATACTCACTCTTCAATGATTGCATAAAGCGGCCAGCGGTCCAGTCGCCGGTATACCGCATCAGAACCAGCACCAGCAGGTTCAGGCAGTGCGCCTACTGAGCTGTTAGGAGTGCTGCTACTATTAGAACGTTGTCACCCATATGACACCGGGTCATACTCATACTGCTTTACTGGAATTATGACTGTTACTGCCTTAATACTAAAACTGCTTCTGCACTGTTCTCTGCTGTATTTATGATGCTGCTACCACGATGGTCACTTTATTTGTATTTGTATTATTATTATTCTTTATTAGTATTTTGGTGTTTTACTTCTGTTATTGTTGTAAACAATTCATACTGCGGGAGTTTTTTTACAACAAAATATTGTAGAAATGTCCTTCTGGGATACAAAGCAGTTCCCGCCATTGGACAATTCAACATCCATACAATAAGTATGGATGTATATAAAAGCATCTTTCTTTCCAGCCTAAATATCTAATTTCCCATTAATGAATCATTTGCCTAAATATAATTATGTACACTCATGTACAATTTCAAGTAATTATATTTGAATGGCTCTTCCAGCTGAAAAGGTTGAAGACCCGACCCCCCACACGATAGGCCTATACCCAAACCTTACATGTACAATGTCACTGTGGCTCATTAGTGACTCATTCCAAAGAAACCTCATTCCTAAATGTCCCCAAATTAGTGTAAATACACTGCGCTCCCATTGCAAACAATAGAAAAAAAGAATGTCCGAGGCAGTCAATTCATGATAAAAGCTTTATTGTGAGGCCGATCCACTTCCACTCTCTACATGCTACATGAAGGGAAGCGGCACATTTAGTAGGTTCCTGGTATGTGGTTGACGTTTTAGTCCACAGGTTATGAAGGGTTCAGTTGCAGAGGTCAGACGAACAGCAGGAGACAGACATGAGGCGTGGCTGAGACTGCAGAAGGTGGCAATCCGACTGCTTCATGCAACGTTTGAAGTAATCTGGTCCTGAGATGAAGTAAATAAAAATCAGACAGTAAATATGATTAGAAGAATGACAGTCATAATAATCATAGTATAACAGGTACATTTACATTTGACATTTAGGGCATTTGGCAGACGCCAAAAAAGGTATCACACATATCATGGACATGTGACAGTGGGAGAAATCTACAAATGTGAATACTTCCATACATTTGGGGTGAGACTAGGGAGTATGCACCAGGGCACGGGAAGTAGACTTATCTTCACTCCATTAGTCCACTACCCGTGTACCTGGTACAGACCCATAATAAGTGTTATGAGAACTGTACTCAGAACTGTACACAGAACTGTACAAATAACTGTACACAGGGGGTCACTCACAAAACACTATGTTTCTCGAGGTGGGGAAGGGGTCTAACACAGAGGACTTCCAACAACGGTATGTAAGGTGAAACAAACACAAAGAAAGCAAACCCAAAGCACCGACAAGCTGAAACGGAGGAACTTAATAAGTAGAAAAAGACAACACATGCGTACAGAAGTAAGAGTAATCAGCACACAGTCATCCAACAAGAGCAGGAAAAACCAGGAGGCAGCTAGAGAAGTGCCATGACTTTGGCCTTTGAACCAGACGCTAGCCTAGTGTGTGTGTGTGTGTGTGTGTGTGTGTGTGTGTGTGTGTGTGTGTGTGTGTGTGTGTGTGTGTGTGTGTGTGTGTGTGTGTGTGTGTACACTCACGCATAGGAGGCAGGAAAAACACGCGGGCGCACACGTCGCTGGATCCACTGCACGTCTCCACCGTGTTGCGACAGCCTCTATTGATACAGTGGTTGCACCTCAGAGCTTCTCCTGTGGATGAAGACGTGTACATTAGATGTTAGGTGTGTTGTTGCTGGTATCCCTTTGTGTGTCATTAAAATTGAGCCGTTCGGGTGTGTGAGGTCTACTCACCAAAGCTGAAGGCCACCGCAAGCACCAGAACAACCGCTAAAGTCTTCATCTTACTCGTCTGTCTCTCTGGACCGAAACACTTAGTTTGTCTAGGTGAATAAGGGGTATGAGAATGAAGTGTCTGCTCCAGTGGCCTGAGCCGATTTAAATAGTTGTCTGAAGGCTTGGGGAATTTCACATGTTGCGACATTCGCGGAACAATCCACGTAGTTATTCCCTCAATACATTTCAATAAACACAGGGAAGGGAGTCAAGGTGTGTTTGTTGTTGGAGCTCTGCCCACTCGTGTAATAGATAATGTCCCTGCAGTGCTGTAGATAGTGTACCATGGTCAGTATGACTCAGTCTATGTGGTATCCCATGACAAGTCTTTCTTCCCAGCTGTGTGCTCGGATATCTCTCGTTTCGCCACCTTTTGGATGAACAAAGACATCATTGTATCGAATCAAATGATGTGGGTACAACATGCACACAAACACATTTCACCCAGACGTCCATTCTTACACAACAACTGTGTCAATATTTAGCAGCTAGTGTTGACACAAATGACCATTGGTCATGGAAGTTAATAACAAATAATTATTAACAAATATATTTGAATTGATAATAATATTTGATCTCTAGAGATCTTCCTTATTCATATACTGTATATTTAATATCTATATATTGAGGTCACTATTGCTCAGGTATTCAAAAGAAGCAGCACACATTGAAATCTCCATGTCGTGTTATTTCACAAGCATACACGTGAGTCCTCTGTGTTTGATTGTAAGTGTCTTTTATTCGCTAGCTCCACATACAGCCGTCTCGCTCTGCTCCTAGCCTAGCCTGCTCTAGCGTACCTGGCCATGACGTCACTACGGTGGCCGGTACTCTGTGTTGTATAAACGCACACCTATTAACAATAACACCACATCTCCCTTTCTAGAATCAATGAGTAGACTGTCAATGATTCACCAGACCTTAGAGGATTATTCTGCCTCTATATCTAAAAGGTCTGTTCCTATCTGAACTGATCAAATAACTGCTTTTACCTAAAGCCCTATAAAAACATAGGCTATATTAAACACAGCATTTATCTTTAGAAGCCCTCATATCTAAACGAACATATCAGAACATGAACACATTTCTTAGCTTAAAATAAACTTATATTACGGGAATGTCTCTTTTTCTTTTTAGTCTCTTACAAGTCCAACCTAGTTGGTTTCACCACGACTCTCCCAGACCTGGTACTGGGAGTAGCTGGTGGTTGCGGGACATTCTGCTTTGGAGGTTCTGCCAAACTCCTTCCCAGAAGTTGCTCAGTAACACCACCTCCATGGGATGGGGATGAGATGGCGGCCGTTTCGCCTTACTGTCCCATGAGGTCCATCCACAATGTATGAACGCGGCGTAGAGTGGCTGCTGACCACAACTCCAGTTGCACTTTGATCTGTGACCCACACTTCCTTTCCGGGAGTGAGCCCGTCGAGGCTTTGTGCATGATGACGCCGGTTGTAGCTTTGCTTTTAGGAAGAGCAGGGACAGTAGAGCAGGAAGCGTTGGCACTGTCGTGCGGAGTCTCCTACCCATCAGAAACTGCCGTATGCAATTACCGCGCTCTGTATGCTAGCAGAGCGCGGTATAGGTCAGCTGCTTTCTTCAGAAGACCTTTTACTGTCTTGACGGCACGTTCTGCTTCCCCATTACTTTGCGGATATCTCGGGCTGCTTGTGACATGGCGAAACCCGTAGGACGCTGCAAACGCTGCAAAGGCCATTCCGGAGAACTGCGACCCGTTGTCCGTCACCAGTTCCTCCGGGATACCGTGCCGTGCGAAGATCGATTTGAGGTGGTGGATGATGGATGATCAACAGGTCTGCTCCCAACTTCTGCCATGGTCTCCCCGAGTATTGAGATGGCATCGGCTGTGGCTCCTTTTGGTTCTGTTTCTCTTTGCTGCATGTTCGGCAGTTGAGAACTAACTCACTCAGCTGCTGGCTCAGCCCGGCCACCATACAGACTGTTGTGCGCGCTCCCTCCACTTTACCACCCCCTGGTGGCCTTCATGCAGCCTGGCAAGCACATCATTCCTCATTGTTGAAGGGATGACAAGCCTGCTTCCCCTCAGCAAGAGTCCATCCTCTACTGTGAGTAACACCTGTTCCGCCCAGTACAGCCTGAGAGCCGGTTTACTGTTGTTGTGTGCTGGCCATCCCTCTGCACTCAGCTGCATCACCCGTGCGCACACACTGTCCCTCCTCAGCTGCTCTCTCAGCTCCTCCAGGTAGGGGGCGCTCGCTGGCAGGTTCTCCAATATCATGTCCACGTAGATGTTTATATTCTCAAACAACTTCTCATCCAGTGTTTCCCTCCTCTTCACAGGAGCACGTGAGAGCGGATCAGCAGTCCACAGGCACTTCCCTGGCACATGAGAAATGGAGTAGGAATAGCGCATCAGGTGCATCCGGAAGCGCAGAATCCGCGGAGGGAGAGCATCCAACGCCTGAGATCCCAGGAGACTCAGGAGAGGCTTGTGATCCGTCTCTAGCTGGAAGTGTCTGCCGATGAGAAAGTTGCGAAACCTCTCGCAAGCCCAGGTCAGGCCTAAGGCCTCCATCTCGACCTGCGCGTATCTCTGCTCAGTTTGGGTGAGAGACCGTGACACGTAGGCTACTGGTCTCCACACCCATTTTTGGAGGAGCACACTCCCTAAGCCGTAAGACGACGCGTCTGCTGAGACTTTGCACTCCCTGTTGGGATCATACATGGCCAACACTGGTGGGGATATTAGTGCATCCTTCAAATCTTGGAAGGCCTGCTTGATGCCCCACAGCCAGCAGTTCTTCTTTGACAGAAGGTCTCGCAGAGGCTTGTCTCTCTCCGCCAGCTGCGGGATAAACTTCCCCAGCTGGTTTACCATGCCGAGAAAGCTTCTCAGCTCACTCACGTTCGTCGGCTCCTCCATCCTCCTTACGGCCTCCATCTTACTCGGGTCGGGGCTAATGCCGCTGGTGGAGATAATATGGCCTGGAAAGGTCACCTCTTCTTCTGACAGGTCGCACTTAGCTATGTTCTGTGTGCAGGTGTCGAGGGACGTACACATCCTCCAACACCTCTTTCTGTCCCTTCCTCAGCAACAGTGTGGCGACGCCCACAACATCTAGTGGACTCCTCCCAGGTCCCATCAGTGGCTTAGTTGACTTCCGGAGGGTAGGTGGATTTTTGTCTCTGTAAATCTCTTGGAATACAGTGTGAGGCATCACTGTAACATCAGCACCGGTGTCTATTTTGACCCAGCCGACACCACATCATCAAAGGGCCGTTTTTACGGTTTTGAGGAAACCCCAGCTGAAAGGGAAGAGCGGATCAACCGGGACGCCCGGAATAAGGATAACATGGCGGTTATTCAGGCGTGGTTGGCCGCTCCGAAAGTTCCAATGACTTTCGGTTTTCCTCCACCGACCGCGCTGCCCCCGGCTGACGACGTCGCTCCGCACCCGTCTGAGGACGTCGCTCCGCACCCGTCTGAGGACGTCGCTCCGCACCCGGCTGACGACGTCTCTCCGCACCCGTCTGAGGACGTCGCTCCGCACCCGTCTGAGGACGTCGCTCCGCACCCGTCTGAGGACGTCGCTCCGCACCCGGCTGACGACGTCGCTCCGCACCCATCTGAGGACGTCGCTCCGCACCCGTCTGAGGACGTCGCTCCGCACCCGGCTGACGACGTCTCTCCGCACCCGGCTGAGGACGTCGCTCCGCACCCGTCTGAGGACGTCGCTCCGCACCCGTCTGAGGACGTCGCTCCGCACACGGCTGACGACGTCTCTCCGCACCCGTCTGAGGACGTCGCTCCGCACCCGTCTGAGGACGTCGCTCCGCACCCGTCTGAGGACGTCGGACGCCCCTTGTTAGTGCTCCCCCGCAGCTGCAGCGCATCACCGGTAATTTCCCCCTCATGTTTTCCTGCCCTTCTTATTGGCTGCCTGGGACCACCTGTTAAGTTCCGTGTGTTTAAATAGGCGGCGTCTTCTTTTGTTCGGGGCCGGTTCATTGTATATGTGTATATTATATTATATATACTGTCTCGTTGTGTTATGCCAAGTACTTGTTATGTGTATGAACAAGCGTCATGTTCCACGTCATGCCACCGTCAGGTTATTGTAGTTAAGTCTTTTGCTTTTGAGCTTCATGCGTTTTCCATCTAAGTGATTTTTGTGTTACTGTATTGATCAGTAAAGAATCTTTATTTGGATACGTGTCATCGTGTCGTGCACTTGGGTTCTCCTCCTAAGTCCCCGTTCCTTCTCATCATTCATTCTCCCCGCGTCCCAACCCGTGACATCACTTCATTAGCAGGGCAATCGCGTTGTGGATGGGACAGAGAACTGCCGCATTTATGACACTGGACACTTTTCCCCTTTAAGTATTGGGCACTGTGTGGCTTGCCTGGGTAGCCGTTAGCCTGTTGAGGTTTGTTTCTAGCATATTTCCTGCTACTGCTCTTAAACACTCTGTCCACAGATGTATCATCACTTGCCTCTGTCCTTGTGTCCCCTCGCAGAGAAGATTGCTGTCGTTTCACCTCTTCACTCTGCCTCGCCATGTTTATTGCCTTTTCCAGGGTCAAGTCCGGGTCCAGTTGCATGCATTCGGACAGCCGCTTATCCATCAGTCCGACGACAAGCCTGTCACGAATAAGCTCATCATGTAGCACTCCGTATGTACACTGCTCTGCCAGCGCATACAGTGCCGTCACAAATGAGTCCACTGTTTCACGTTACATGTTAAATTTGGAACGCTCGTAGATGACATTTTTCTTGACTGCGAAGAAACCCTGTAATCCATCGCGCACTCATTGGTAAGTACGTCTTAGATCGTCTGTCAGATTTAGTCTGCGTAAAATTTCATCCGCCTCATCTCCCATGCAATATATTACCGTGTTGACTTGATTCTCTTCAGAGCTAGCATTCAGGTTACTTGCCAGACGGAATCGTTCGAACCTGCGTATCCATTTGGCTCACTCTTGTGGCTTTCAAAAGTCAAAGGACTCGGGAGGCTGGATGCTGAACGTAGCACTTGAACCTGGCACCGCTCTCTGGGCTGCAGCTGCTCCCGCATTAGCATTATCACCCATGCTGTTCGTCCTCCCTTCTTACCGTCAACCAGCTCCAAATGACACTTATTGTCAGACTAACGTTTAATACTTCACTCACAGGACTTCTGACACCATGTCATGTTATTTCACAAGCATACACGTGAGTCCTCTGTGTTTGATTGTAAGTGTCTTTTATTCGCTAGCTCCAAACAGGAGAACAGCTGATAGATTACATCAAAAATACAGAGTGAATTTCACTGGCTGTTAATGAATCAACTGGAAACACCCAGCTACGCATCTTCGTTAGGTTAAAGTGAGGCAAAGGGAATGTTTTGTGAGGACATATATTAGGCCTCAAACCCCTATATGGCCACTGAATAAAATGGGAATTTACTTCAAGACTGTGGTGTCCATTGCAACTGATGGAGCTCCAGCTGTGACTGGGAGAGAGAAGATGGCTTTTCAGCACCTGAAAGAGCACCATCCAGACCTGCTGTCATACCACTGCATCATTGACCAGTGCTGTGTGCCAATCTTGGAAAATAATAATCAGATGTCTTGGAGACAATTATGAAGCTAGTGAACTAGCACTTCAGCACTGCCTTTTGCGTGCATTTCTGACAAAGGTATGTTTATGACTCTTGGTTGTATTGCATGATGGCCAGTCATCTGTATTAAACAGACTGAGGTTTACTCTTATTTTGCTGTGTGTGAGTAGTTAACATTTGGCTAAATTATTTGGAGTTCATAGTAAAGAAAAGTGTGTTTGTCATTCCCTCACTCACTCACATCAGGTCAGTGCAGCTTATGATGACATTCTGAAAATATGAAGTGTGTGGCCTTTTTGATGGATGTGACATCTCATCTAAATGAGCTCAACTCCAAGGCCAAGGCAACACAGTGTGTGACCTGATGTCAGCAATACCTTCCTTCCAAAGAAAGTTGGAGAGCCTCAGGAGTGACATAACAGAGTCACAACAATTTTTCAAAACTGTTTTTATGATTTCAGTCTGTGTAAGCAAGTCTTGCTCTGTATTGGATCTCCATTTCTGGTGAAGAATGTTCAAGAATTCTCAAGAGAGGCACAGAGCATCTTCCGTTGGCAAATGTTTAATCTCGGCAAACCGAGCTAATAGATCTCCAGGAAAATGTTTCTCTGAAGGATGTGGACTGTGACCCTGTGACATTCTGGACAAAGATGGCTACTGCAGAAAATTTCCCCCACCTTCAAAAGGTGGTCATTCATTAGCTTATCATGTTTGGTTCCACATATTGATGTGAGTGGATTTTCCACGATGAACATTGTGAAAACACACACCGCAAATTAACCCTTGGGTCAGTGAGGTTCAAGACATTGGCTACAGGCCAACAGTGTAATTTCCCCCACTAGTTCAATCCACCATACTGTACTATTGAATGTGTGTGTATATGTTATGGATGTTGATTTATGTCATGCAATTTATTGGCATTGTTCCGGACCCTTGACCTTTAATAAAATTCACAAGTGGACCTTTAATAAAAAAGTTTGAGTACCCCTGCAGTACAGGATATCAGCATGTCTCATTCTGTCCTTCAGTACATAGAGCTTATCATAGAGGGTATATCAGCATGTCTCATATGTCCTTCAGTACATAGAGCTTATCATAGAGGGTATATCAGCATGTCTCATATGTCCTTCAGTACATAGAGCTTATCATAGAGGGTATATCAGCATGTCTCATATGTCCTTCAGTACATAGAGCTTATCATAGAGGGTATATCAGCATGTCTCATATGTCCTTCAGTACATAGAGCTTATCATAGAGGGTATATCAGCATGTCTCATATGTCCTTCAGTACATAGAGCTTATCATAGAGGGTATATCAGCATGTCTCATATGTCCTTCAGTACATAGAGCTTATCATAGAGGGTATATCAGCATGTCTCATATGTCCTTCAGTACATAGAGCTTATCATAGAGGGTATATCAGCATGTCTCATTCTGTCCTTCAGTACATAGAGCTTATCATAGAGGGTATATCAGCATGTCTCATATGTCCTTCAGTACATAGAGCTTATCATAGAGGGTATATCAGCATGTCTCATATGTCCTTCAGTACATAGAGCTTATCATAGAGGGTATATCAGCATGTCTCATATGTCCTTCAGTACATAGAGCTTATCATAGAGGGTATATCAGCATGTCTCATATGTCTTTCAGTACATATGAGCCACTAGATGGCGGGCCAGAACATGATCAAAAGCTAATTTAAGTAATTGATTGTTAAAACATGTGACACGTTCTAATGCTTTGACTTTTCTTTCGGGTGCTGCGCGATCAGCGGCGAACGTTGACGGGGGGGTGGGGGTGCTGTACGAATAGCGGCAATAGCGGAAAAGCATCATTCTTTCCAGCTTAAATATCAAATTTCCCATTAATGAGTTATTTGCCAAAATGATTTACACTCATGTACAATTTCAAGTAATTATATTTGAATGGCTCTTCCAGCTGAAAAGGTTCCCGACGCCCCACCCGATAGGCCTATACCCAAACCTTACATGTACAATGTCACTGTGGCTCATTAGTGACTCATTCACTTCCGGCGCTGCTACGAGCGGCAGCCAGCAACAGTTGCTCCCCCTCCCCTCTTACTTTTTAGTTCTTTATTCTTATATTATTGTTGTTTTTAGTATAGTTTTTGTTAAGTAGCTGTGCAACCCTCAGCCAGCTATGTTTAGGGAAGTTTTTGCCGTGTTTCTCATTCTGGGGACACTCCGTCGTGGCTCAACATTACGGCGGAGCCATTGTCTACGCGCGGAGTCAGCTGTTGTCGCTACAACAGACCTCGCTGCTACGGGAGAGGCCCGACATCCCCGACCTCCCCAGGGAGCTGAGGAGGACGTACAGGGGACGCAAGGCTGGACGTAAACAGCAGGAGAGACAGCGGGAGAGGAAGCGGAGATATAAACCATATCTCCCTTCCATCACCATGGGGAACGTGAGGTCGCTAGCGAATAAGATGGACGAGCTAGCGGGCCTGGTGATGACCCAGCGGGTGTACCGGGAGAGCAGCGTGCTTTGTTTCACGGAGACGTGGCTCAACGAGGACACCCCGGACTCCAATGTTACCGTGGACGGCTTTCTAACCGTCCGGGCGGACAGGACGCACCGAGAGAGTGGCAAGAGGAAAGGTGGGGGACTTGCTATTCTCGTTAACAACAAGTGGTGTAACCCTGGACATGTTACTGTGAAGGAACGTGTGTGTAGCCCGGACATTGAACTGCTGGCCGTGAGTCTGCGGCCATACTATCTGCCGCGTGAGTTCTCCCATGTGCTTCTTGTTATTGTTTACATTCCACCGTCGGCAAACGCGGCGCTCGCGTGTGACGTCACCCATTCCGTCGTCGCGAGACTTCAGACACAGCACCCTGAAGCATTCATCGCGATATCTGGGGACTTCAACCACGTGACTCTGGCTGCAACACTGCCCACCTTCAAGCAGTTTGTGGACTGTCCCACCAGGGAAAACAAGACACTGGACCTGCTGTATGCCAATGTTAAGGAGGCATACAGCGCCACTGCCCTTCCTCCTCTTGGAAGGTCAGACCACAACCTCATCCACCTCCAGCCCCTGTATAGGCCTCTAGTACAGCGGCTGCCTGTGACCACAAGGACTGTGAGGAGATGGTCACAGGAGGCCGATGAGGACTTGCGGGGCTGCTTTGAGTCAACAGACTGGGATTTCCTCTGTGATTTGCATGGAGAGGACCTTGATGATCTCACGGAATGTATAACAGGGTACATCAACTTCTGTGTGGATAGTGTTGTTCCCACAGAGACTGTACGCTGTTTCCCCAACAACAAGCCATGGGTCACCCGAGACATCAAGGTCCTGCTCAATGAGAAGAAGAGGGCCTTCAGAGATGGGGATAGGGAGCAGATGAGGCGGGTTCAGAGGGAGCTGAAGGAGAGGATCCAGCAGGGCAAAGACAACTACAGGAGGAAGCTGGAGCACAAACTTCAGCAGAACAACCTGAAGGATGTGTGGAGTGGCATGAGGAACATCACTGGCTACAAACAACCTGGTAGCCAGACAATAGGGGGGGTCCTGATCGGGCCAACGAGTTGAATTTGTTTTTCAATAGATTCAATGAGTGGGCTCCGGTCTACCCCCCCTCCCCCAGCCCCTCTACAACCATTCCCCTCCAGCCCCCCAGCCCTGCTGTCCCCCCTCCCCCACCGTCCCTCTCCAGCATCAACATACCTGTTCTCTCTCCCCCACCACCACTACCTCACCCCTCCCCCATCAACACAACAGTGACTCTTCCTGCCCCCACACACGGCACACATACCTTCACAGCTGAGCAGGTGAGGAAAGTGCTGTGCAGGCTCCATCCAGACAAGGCTGCAGGTCCTGACGGCGTCAGCCCGAGGGTCCTCAAAACATGTGCTGCCCAGCTGAGTGGAGTCCTGCAGTACATCTTCAACCTGAGCATGAGACTGGAGAGGGTCCCTGTGCTGTGGAAGACATCCTGCCTGGTGCCGGTTCCGAAGAAGGCACGTCCCAGCACCTCAAACGACTACAGACCGGTGGCGCTGACGTCCCACGTGGCGAAATCCTTTGAGAGGCTGGTCCTGACGCTTCTTCGGCCCCTGGTCAGATCATCGCTGGACCCTCTTCAGTTTGCCTACCAGCCGAAACTGGGAGTGGAGGACGCCATCATCTTCCTGCTTCATCGTGCCTACGCCCACTTGGACAGACCCGGGAGCACTGTGAGAATCATGTTTTTCGACTTCTCCAGTGCGTTCAACACCATCTGGCCTGCCCTGCTGGGAAGTAAGCTGACGGCGATGAAGGTGGACTCTTCCCTGGTGTCCTGGATTACTGACTATTTGACGGGTCGTCCACAGTTTGTCAGACTGCAGGACTGTGTGTCTGACACTGTGGTCAGCAGCACTGGTGCTCCACAGGGAACTGTTCTTTCCCCATTCCTGTTCACCCTTTACACCTCAGACTTCCAGTACAACTCTGTGTCCTGCCATCTGCAGAAGTTCTCGGACGACTCTGCAGTTGTTGGTTGTGTCAGCGAGGGAAACGATGAGGAGTACAGGGGCGTCGTGGACTCCTTCGTTGAGTGGTGTGAGCTGAACCATATGCAGCTCAACACTGACAAGACGAAGGAGATGGTGGTGGACTTCCGCAGGAGGAAATCCACACCCACACCCATTTCCATCAAGGGTGTGTCCGCTGAAGTTGTCCAGGAATATAAATACCTGGGAGTTCATCTGGACAATAAACTGGTCTGGGCCAAGAACTCTGAGGCTGTTTACAAGAAGGGCCAGAGCCGTCTCTACTTCCTGCGGAGGCTCCGGTCCTTCAACGTTTGCAACAAGATGCTGAATGTGTTCTACCAGTCGGTGGTAGCCAGTGCCATCTTCTCCGGTGTCGTGTGCTGGGGAAGCAGGTTGAGATCAGCAGACACCAACAAGATCAGCAGGATTGTCAGGAAGGCTGGCGCTGTCCTGGGGGTCCAGCTGGACTCCTTGTTGGTGGTGTCTGAGAGAAGGATGCTGCGCAAGCTGCGTAGTATCCTTGACAACAACTCTCACCCTCTCCATCAGGTGCTGACCTCATATAGAAGCACCTTTAGCAATAGACTCATTCCACCCAGGTGCACCACAGAACGCCATAGGAAGTCCTTTCTTCCTGTGGCCATTAGACTCTTTAACTTATCTACCTCGGGTCGTGAGAGGGACAGTGGAGACTCAGTGACCTGAGGCCAACGTACTTATTATTATTATTTTTTGTCAACGCACTGTAAATCACTCTTCAAATTCACTTTTCACTTTACACATGTCACTTTTCAGTTGAGTTATTTATTAATATATTATTCTGCCAATTTGCACTATACGTATTGTTGTGTATTGTATATACCTACGTATTACTGTAATAATACTGTAAATTTATCTTCATTTATCAATACATTTACATTTAATTTAAATATATTTTTGTTTATACAATTTTTATTTAGTTAGTGTTTTGTTTTTTTAGCTTAGGTATTAGTATTTTTTGTGTGTGCATTTATTCCCCCTGTGTCAACTGTTGCACCTTAATTTCCCTCGGGATTAATAAAGTAATCTGAATCTGAATCTGAATCTGAATTCCAAAGAAACCTCATTCCTAAATGTCCCCAAATTAGTGTAAATACACGGCGCTCCCATTGCAAACAATAGAAAAAAAGAATGTCCGAGGCAGTCAATTCATGATAAAAGCTTTATTGTAAGGCCGATCCACTTCCACTCTCTCCATGCTATATGAAGCTACATGAAGCTACACGATGCTACACGATGCTACACGATGCTACATGATGCTACATGATGCTACATGATGCTACATGATGCTACATGATGGTATATGATGGTACATGATGGTACATGATGGCACATGATGGCGGCAGTATAGCTCAGGAGGTAGAGCGGTCGCCTCACAACCGGAAGGTTTCTGGTTCGATCCCCGGCTCCTCCTAGCAAAAACCGTGGAGGTGTCCATGAGGAAGACCCCCTAACCCTAACTGCTCCCCTCTGTATAAATAGCTGATACCCACTGCTCCTAATACTAGGATGGGTTAAATGCATAGAACACATTTCACTGAATGTTTACATGTGACCAATAAAGAGGATTCAATCCTCCCGATTAGTTGTTGTTGAAGGGAAGAGGCACATTTAGTAGGTTCCTGGTATGTGGTTGACGTTTTAGTCCACAGGTTATGAAGGGTTCAGTTGCAGAAGTTGGACGAACAGCAGGAGAATAACATGAGGTGCGGCTGAGACGGCATCCGGTGGCATTCCGACTCATTCATGCAATGTCTGAAGAAATATGGTTCTGAGATGAAGTAAAAAATAAACTGTTAATATGATTAGATCAGCTACAATATCTAAGAATGACAGTCATAATAATTATATAATAACAGGTATCACACATATCATGGACATACATTTATATATATGTATATTTTGATACAACTGCATAACCCTGCTCACTACCTGTTTATACTTGTATATACTTGTACTTACCTTATATATATATATATATTTATAATTCTGCACATATCTCCTACTCTATAAGTTATTTTATACCTCTTTTTAGTAGTAGTTTTTTTAGTAGACAGTATTTTACATATTATTCAACAACTGTACATTCTATATTACAATTCACTTTACTGCAACATTTGCACACTGGTTAGATGCCACATTCCTTTCGCTGTACTGTACACTGACAATACATTTGAATCTAATCTAATCTAATCGAATCTAATGTGAATACTTCCACACATTTGGGGTGAGACTAGGGAGTATGCACCAGGGCACGGGAAGTAGACTTATCTTCACTCCATTAGTCCACTACCCGTGTACCTGGTACAGACCCATAATTATGAGTGTTATGAGTGACACCTAAAGGGTAAAGGGTCTATAGCAGGGAATATACAGGCCTACTTCAGGCTCAGTGGAACAGAATTGTACACCGAACTGTACACCAAACTGTACACAGAACTGTACACAGAACTGCACACAGAACTGTACACAGAACTGTACACAGGGGGTCACTCACAAAACACTGTTTCTCGAGGTGGGGGCGGGGTCTAACACAGAGGACTTCCAACAACGGTATGTAAGGTGATACAAACACAAACTTAAGTATAATTAGACAAAGTAGACAAAGACAACACATGCGTACAGAAGTAAGAGTAATCAGCACACAGTCATCCAACAAGAGCTAGGGAAGTGCAATGACTTTGGCTGTTGAACCAGACACTAGCCTAGCGTGTGTGTGTGTGTGTGTGTGTGTGTGTGTGTGTGTGTGTGTGTGTGTGTACTCACGGGCAGGAGGCATGAAAAACCCGCTGGCACACATGTCGCTGGATCCACTGCACGTCTCCACCGTGCTGCGACAGCCTCTATTGATACAGTGGTTACACTTCAGAGCTTCTCCTGTGGATGAAGACGTGTACATTAGATGTTAGGTGTTTTGTTGCTGGTATCCTTTTGTGTGTCATTCCAATTGAGCCGTTCGGGTGTGAGAGGAGAACCCAGGTCTGTCTACTCACCAAAGCTGAAGGCCACCGCAAGCACCAGAACAACCGCTAAAGTCTTCATCTTACTCGTCTGTCTCTCTGGACCGAAACACTTTGCTTGTCTAGGTGAATAAGGGGTATGAGAATGAAGTGTCTGTTTCAGTGGATTGAGCCGATTTAAATAGTTAAATGTTGCGACATTTGGGGAACACCACACACGTAGTAATTCCCGCAACACATCACAAACAGGGAAGGGAGCAAAGTTCAGTAAAGTTGGCAAACATCCAATATTCAGATGATTACACTAAACGGAGTGGGCCAGAAAAGGAAAAAACTAACAAAAAGCCCCCAAAAAATACACTAAAATAAAATAATAACAGAACATTTAAAATAAATATAATATAAAAATAAATAATAACAGAACATTTAAAATAAATATAATATAAAAATAACAAACATGCATACAGTGTGTACCAGACATTTTAAGGCAGTAAACTACTCGACATATGTGCTAGGCAGTGACCTGCTCTTTTTATTGTTTATTTTATTGTATATATTATTTTTCATTTTGATGGTGTTTTTGAGATTTATACTGCGGGAGGGAATGGGGAGTAAGCATGCCTATGTACTTGTTACAAATGGCCAGTAAAAATCTTGTATCTTGTATCAGTGGAGGGAAAACAAGGAAAACAGGGCCCGCCCAGAGGGTCAGGGTTTTTGTGCAGTACGGGGGTTACTCAGCCAATGGGGATCACATCCAGGTGAAGGGATCCCACATGGTCTAAGAAGGGTTGCCAGATTTTAGAAAATTGAACATTAGGGCTACGAAGAGAGTATTTAATTTTCCCTAATTTTACAAATAACAGGGCGTCCTTTATCCAACGGGTATGAGAGGGAGGACTGGGGTTCTTCCAGTGCAAGTAATGTGAGAAAAGCCACAAGTTCAACAAAATAGGATTGCAGTGAGTGGGGAGTGGGCAGGACACCAAACAAGCGTACCAGGTGTTTCCCATCATAATCAGGACGGCTGAGGCCAATGAACACCTGGGATCTTCCCTACTTAAGGCTGTTGAAGACCGACGTCGGTGCTAGACCACGTAACCTATCCTACCCTACCCTGTTGTGTTTTTGATTGTGGAGATTTTTCAGTAAAGACATTTTCCATTGTTTTGGTTGTCCTGTGTCTCTTCTTCTGGGTTCTCTGGCACATTTGGCTCGCCGGTCTCGTTGGGTCTTAACAAATGTGCATGAGCTTTCATGAGCTGCATGAAACATCCTCAATCTGCAGCCATGGTGGTGGTGGACTGTTAAGACAGCACCAGTGCAAAACAGACTGAATGTTTGCAGCCCAGTAGTACATTTAAAAGTTAGGTAGTGCTAGACCCCCTAATTCTTTGGGTTTTTGAAGAATGTCCTTTTGAATTCTGCTTTTTTTTTGGTTCCATATAAACTGAGAGAACGCACTATCGAGAGAATGGAAGAAATGTTTTGCGATAAAAACATGAATGCATTGAAATAGATGCAAGAAATTTGGGAAGCACATTCATTTGAATTCAATTGATCCTGTCAGTAAGAGACAGAGGTATTAGAGACCAATGTTTGAAGTCTTGAGTCAGTCGAGCCATCTTTAAATGTAAAATGGAAATTACATTTAAACAAATCTGAATACATCTATCCATCCCAAACATCTAAAGATTTCCAGAGATGCCTTAAACTGCAAATTTGACAGAGGATATGCTGTAGCTGCAGCATTAATAGGCATGAGTTCACTTTTTGAAGATTCAATTTATTACCCGAAATTTGCCCAAACTCCATCAGCAAGGATAACACTAGAGGGATAGATATAAACAACAAAAGATCATCAGCGTACAAGGACATTTAATGCTCAGTTCCGGTGTATCCAAAGATGAGGGTGAATTTAATATATCAAATAGTCGTCTGACGTTGTGGAAAGAGTGTCTATCTTTCACAAACCCTGTTTGGTCTGTGAAAAGAATAGTCTCCAGAACAGACTCTAAATGTCTTGCTAACATTTTAGATAATAGCTTGAGATCTGCACAAAGCAAAGAGATAGGGTGAAAATGACTGCAAAGAAGGGGATCCTTGTGCTTTTTAATATAAGGGAGATAGTGGCCTGACGTAATGTAGGGGGGAGTGTACCAGATTGTAACGATTTGTTGAACATGTTTAGCAGCAGTGGGGATAGTTTACCAGAAAATGTCTTTCGGCAGGGAAGCCATCAAGTTCCCCAGCTGTAAAGGGTGCATCCAATCCCGAAGATGTTTCAGAGTCAATGGAAAGGATGTTTAAGGACCTAAAAAAGTTATCATTATATATTATATATTGTGTCTCATCAGATGAGCCATCAGAGGTATATAATACAGAATAAAAGTCCAGGGAGGGAGAAGAAAAAGTTCTTAAAGAAGTTCTCATTGTCCAAGTTTGGACCATACACGTTTGCCAAAGTCAGATTATTGCTACCGATCCTCCCCGTAATATTAATAGAGCGCCCGTTGGGGTCTGATATGACCTTGGACACAGAGAATGGGACTGATTTATGGACAAGAATTGCAACCACACGAGCCTTACATGAAAATGAAGATTGAAAGAGCTGGCCTACCCACCCCCTGCAAAGTTTGAGGTGGTCTGATGGCTTGAGGTGAGTTTCCTGTAAGAAGGCAATTTTAGCGTTCAATTGTTTTGAATGGTTTATCACCTTGTTACGCTTTACAGGAGAATTCAGCCCTCTGACATTCCAACTAGTGAATCTCAAAGCACCCCCTGGTGGTGTCAAGGTGTTAGAGCCTAGCATAAAGTGATACTTGGAGGCCTGGGCAGGTGCCGTACACATGTGCTGGGCATGTGCTGTACACATCCCCTTGACTGGCACCCACTGCACCCAATCTAGCAGCACAGAGAGAGAGAGTACCCGAGCAGGCCCATGTAGAGTAGCAAAAGCAGCACACACTTAAAACACATAAAAAACATGAAAAAAAAGATCATAAAAAACATTAAACACACAAACCTCCCCCCACTCCTTCCCTCCCCTTAACCCAAACCCCAAACCAGTTGTTGTAAATGACAGCAACAAACAAACCTCTGATACACTGATCAGCATATCTTCATACTTCATAATCCTTTCGCTCTATTCCCACATTATGTTGATCAACTTCAGAACAACAGGTAATATCTTGTGTAACGCATTGAAACATTTGCAACAGGGATGTATGCAGGGTTTTATTATTATATATTAAGGCATTTAGGCCTATCCACAGTAGTCTTTCACACATAAAGTCTACCTCATTAGACAGTATTGACCTTGCAACAGAACATTGGTGCAAAAATATATACATCCAAAAAGGGAGGGGTGAAGCAATAGAGTGGTGTGATGCTGGAATCACAACAAACATGGCTGACTTTCGGTTTTCCGGTCGTATTTCAATTGGATTTGACGTCACTTGCAAGTCAAGAATGTGCAGCCGTCTGCAAGGCGAGTGCGCAGGGACCGTCTATAAAGTGCAACGCCCGAAAATAGATACAAATAAAAATATTTATCATCTTCATTCTTATACAATGTAGTGTCAAAATAACCTCACACATCATCTGTCTCCTGTTGATCATACCACATTACTATTTTAGAAAAATGTTCTTTTGCATAATTTTGTTAAATATATTTTTAGACAATAATTCAATAACGTTATTCTTATGCAATCTAGTGTCACCAAAATCACCTCACACACCAATGATCTCATAATGGTCTTACTACAACTCTTATTTAGGAAAAATGTGCTTTTGCATAATTTTGGTGAATATATTTTGCGAAAAAACTATATTTTTATGCAATGTAGCGTCACTTAAATCACCTCACAAAGAGATGATTTAAGTGGTATGTGTCGAGTGTCGTGTGATCGAGTGTCGTGCCAAACCTCACTGTTTAGTTGTACTGCACGTGCGTAGTGACATGAACAGAAATGGTAAGGCCGCCTCGCACCACCCCCCCGCGGACCGCACAGTGACCGGCTAAGCTCCAGCCCGTGGCGAGCGGGGGAAAGTGCCGACTCTCTGCCGAGTCTAAAGGCATCCTGGGTAATCCTGCCAGCGTCTTAAAGTTTAAGCCATGCATGTATAAGTCCACACGGCTGGAACAGTGAATGGCTCATTAAATCAGTTATGGTTCCTTTGATCGCTCAGCCCCTACTTTGATAACTGTGGCAATTCTAGAGCTCATACATGTAAACGAGCGCTGACCTTTGGGGATGCGTGCATTTATCAGACCTAAAACCCGCACGGGGTGCTGCCGCGTGGTGGCCCCCGGCCTGTTTGGTGACTCTAGATATCCTTGGGTCGATCGCTTGCCCTCGCGGTGGCGACGTCTCATTCGAATGTCTGCCCTATCAACTTTCGATGGTACTCTACGTGCCTACCATGGTGACCACGGGTAACGGGGAATCAGGGTTCGATTCCGGAGAGGGAGCCTGAGAAATGGCTACCACATCCAAGGAAGGCAGCAGGCGTGCAAATTACCCTTTCACGACACGTGGAGGTAGTGACGAAAAATAAAAATACAGGACTCTTTCGAGGCCCTGTAATTTGAATGAGTGTACTTTAAATCCTTGGGCGAGTACCAATTGGAGGGCAAGTCTGGTGCCAGCAGCCGCAGCAATTCCAGCTCCAATAGCGTATCTTAAAGTTGCTGCAGTTAAAAACCTCATAGTTGGATCTCGGGGCCGGGCTGACGGTCCGCCGAAAGGCGTGTCACCGACTGTGTCAGTCCCTTCAGCGTGGGAGCCTAGTGTTTTGTTACGGGGGATATTTCTGAGGTTCAGGAGATTGAGGAAGACGTCAGTCCCATCTCTGTGAGATTTCTCCATCAGCTGCTTGGCGCTGCGGACCGCTCTCTCCGCAAGTCCGTTGGTCCGGTGCGTGCTGCTACCACTACGGTCACTTTATTTGTATTTGTATTATAATTATTTATAATACGTTTTACTTCTAATGTTATTGTTGTAAATAATTCATGCTGCGGGAGTGAATGGGGAGTAAGAATTCAATTGTACTTAAAATAGATTGTATTTCCAAAATAAAGTTACATTTTTACAACTAAATATTGTTGAAATGTCCATCTGGGAAACAAAGCAGTTCCCGTCATTGGACAATTCAACATACATACCATAAGTATGGATGTATATAAAAGCATCTTTCTTTCCAGCCTAAATATCTAATTTCCCATTAATGAATCATTTGCCTAAATTATAATTATGTACACTCTCAATTTAAAGTAATTATATTTGCATGGATCTTCCAGCTGAAAAGGATCCCGACCCCCCACCCGATAGGCCTATACCCAAACCTTACATGTACAATGTCACTGTGGCTCATTAGTGACTCATTCCAAAGAAACCTCATTCCTAAATGTCCCCAAATTAGTGTAAATACACTGCGCTCCCATTGCAAACAATAGAAAAAAAGAATGTCCGAGGCAGTCAATTCATGATAAAAGCTTTATTGTGAGGCCGATCCACTTCCACTCTCTACATGCTACATGAAGGGAAGCGGCACATTTAGTAGGTTCCTGGTATGTGGTTGACGTTTTAGTCCACAGGTTATGAAGGGTTCAGTTGCAGAGGTCAGACGAACAGCAGGAGACAGACATGAGGTGTGGCTGAGACTGCAGAAGGTGGCAATCCGACTGCTTCATGCAACGTTTGAAGTAATCTGGTCCTGAGATGAAGTAAAAAAAATAGACAGTAAATATGATTAGAAGAATGACAGTCATAATAATCATAGTATAACAGGTACATTTACATTTGACATTTAGGGCATTTGGCAGACGCCAAAAAAGGTATCACACATATCATGGACATGTGACAGTGGGAGAAATCTACAAATGTGAATACTTCCATACATTTGGGGTGAGACTAGGGAGTATGCACCAGGGCACGGGAAGTAGACTTATCTTCACTCCATTAGTCCACTACCCGTGTACCTGGTACAGACCCATAATAAGTGTTATGAGAACTGTACTCAGAACTGTACACACGTCAAACTGTACACAACGTACAAACTGTGCACCGAACTGTACACCACGGGGGTCACTCACAAAACACTATGTTTCTCGAGGTGGGGAAGGGGTCTAACACAGAGGACTTCCAACAACGGTATGTAAGGTGAAACAAACACAAAGAAAGCAAACCCAAAGCACCGACAAGCTGAAACGGAGGAACTTAATAAGTAGAAAAAGACAACACATGCGTACAGAAGTAAGAGTAATCAGCACACAGTCATCCAACAAGAGCAGGAAAAACCAGGAGGCAGCTAGAGAAGTGCCATGACTTTGGCCTTTGAACCAGACGCTAGCCTAGTGTGTGTGTGTGTGTGTGTGTGTGTGTGTGTGTGTGTGTGTGTGTGTGTGTGTGTGTGTGTGTGTGTGTGTGTGTACTCACGCATAGGAGGCAGGAAAAACACGCGGGCGCACACGTCGCTGGATCCACTGCACGTCTCCACCGTGTTGCGACAGCCTCTATTGATACAGTGGTTGCACCTCAGAGCTTCTCCTGTGGATGAAGACGTGTACATTAGATGTTAGGTGTGTTGTTGCTGGTATCCCTTTGTGTGTCATTAAAATTGAGCCGTTCGGGTGTGTGAGGTCTACTCACCAAAGCTGAAGGCCACCGCAAGCACCAGAACAACCGCTAAAGTCTTCATCTTACTCGTCTGT